>CM038147.1:177285636-177435636 GCA_021437245.1 Aegilops speltoides
AGGAGATCGCCTACTTCGTGAAGATCTACCCCGAGTAAGGCTAGTCCTCCGTGGACGAGGCCATGATGGCATAGACAAGGTTGCTTCTTCGTGGACCCTTCGTGGGTGGAGCCTCCGTGGACTCTCGCAGCTGCTACCCTCCGTGGGTTGAAGTCTCCATCAACGTGATTGACGATAGCACCACCTATCGGAACCACGAGAAAAATCTCCGTGTTCCAAATTGCGCTTGCTTTCTCCACCTCTTTTACTACATGTGCAATTTACTTTCCGCTGCCACTACTCTAGAATTGCATATGTAGGGTGATACTTGACTTGCTCATCATTGTGAACTTGCTAAAACTTGTCCTAATCAAAGGCTAAACTTTTAAGTTGTCAAGTAGTCTAATCACCCCCTCTAGACATACTCCCGATCCTACAAGTGGTATCGAGCTTTGGTCTCCATTGGATTGGTTTCATTGCATTGACTCCATAAGCTTGGTTTCACAACCTAGGAGAGTATGGCGCCTAGTGAGGGTAATTTTCAGAGAGGTCCTTACTTTGATGGTTCAAACTTTGCTAGTTGGAAGCACAAAATGAAAATGCATATTCTTGACATAACCCCGCCGCATGGGGCATTATTTGTGTTGGCTTGCAAGGTGAGTTCTTCGAGGAAGGAAAAGTTCCGGATCGCGGGCTTACAGCGGATGAGTTATGGATGTTACGTAACAATGCTCAAGCTTGTGACATTCTCTTCAATGCTTTGTGTCCCGAGGAGTTCAACAAGATCAGCCGCCTTGAGAATGCAAAAGAGATTTGGGATACTTTGGTCGAAATGCACGAAGGTACCGAGTCCGTGAAGGAATCAAAGCTAGATGTTCTTCAAGGTCACTTGACAAGTTCAAGATGAAGGAAGGTGAAGGAGTCGCTGAAATGTACTCTAGGCTTGCTCTCATCACCAATGAGATGGCAGGCTTAGGAAGCTAAGAAATGACCGAATCGATTCATCATCAAGAAGATTCTCGAGCTTTGATGGAAAGTATGACACCGTGTGCACTTTGATCCAAATGATGCCAAACTACAAAGATCTCAAGCCTACCAAGTCATTGGAAGAATGGTTGCTCATGAGATGACACTTAAAGATAAGGAAGAGCTTCACAACAAGTCAAGTGGTGCTTACAAAGCCGCAGCTGAAGCTCCCACATCCTCAAGTGACAAGCTAGTTTCCAATGAAGAGATAAGCCTAATGGTGAAGAACTTCAACAAATTCTACAAGAGTAGAAGCAAGGAAAGAAGCTCAAAGTCTAGATCATATGATGAAAAGAGATCTTCTAGTCGTGATCGAAACTGCTATAATTGTGGAAGACCCGACACTACTCAAATGAGTGTTCGACTCCCACAAGAGAAGAGAAGAATCTCCAAGAAGAAGAAGCTCAAGAGAAGAGTCGCCTCGAAAAGAGAGAAGGAGAGATGATCGTTATGAACGAAGATCCTCTCGGAGAAGCAAGGATTCGAATGGAAAGACAAGTCATCAAGGAGCTACACAAGAAGAAAACATCAAGCTCATGTTGGTGAATGGGTTTCCGCCCGACTCCACAATCACTCCAAAGAAGCTATCACTCCAACTCCGAATATAGTCAAGATGAAGGTGTTGCCGGTCTTGCTCTCGTGTCCTCCAACTCCAACTCCTATGACATATTTGATTCACCAAATGAGGGAATTGGAAGATGCTTCATGGCAAAAGGCCCCAAGGTATCACACCCTGAATTCATTGACTTTGATAGTGATGAGGATGACTTGCTTGGTGAAGATGAGCTTTTACATGACAAATCTAGTGAGCTTAGTAATGATGAACATGCTAATAGTCTTTATAGTCGAGAGGAGTCGAATGACAATGCTATGAAGGAGATTGAGCGTTTAACTAAAGAACTAAACACTCTTAAGGTAGCTCATGAAACAACTCAAGAAGATCATAGAGAGCTCCTAAGATCTCATGAGAAGCTACGCTTCGAGAAGCTCAATCTAGAGCAAGAACATGAGTTTCTAAAAGCTATCAATGACGATCTTCGAAAGAAGAGTTCTTCATATCTTGCCAAACGACTTCTCTTGTCAAACTTCTTGCCACCTATTAAAACTAAGCATGACAAGCATAAGAAAAATTCTTCATCTAGAAGCAACATAATTAGTTCTAGTAGTTCTCTTGATTCCACTAACAATGTTTCAAGCCAAGTTTCACTTGAGCAAGAAAATAGTTTATTGAAAGGGATTATAGAGAAAGGTGTCTACAAGAGTCTTGCCGGAAGCAAGAGCTTTGAGGAAATTGTTCGCAAGCAAGGAAGACACCGGAAGAATCAAGGAATTGGTTTTGAGCGAAGGTTCAACGCCGAGGGTGTTGAATGGGAAGAAGGTCAATATCCCACTCCAAAGTTTGTTTCTCAAAAGGAGAAGTATGATCCTACTTCTTCCAATGTGGAACAAGCTCAAGATGACCTTCCACCACAAGACCACAAGCTAAAAGGCAAGGACAAGCTTCAAGAGGAGATTGATGCATTCATTGAAGCACCCAAGGCCATGGTCAAGTGGGTTCCCAAGGCAACTTCAAGTTCTACTTCGACAAGCTCAACTACTACCCCAAGGATTCCCATCAAGATGATGTGGATCCCGAAGAAGAAGAACTAGAGAGTTCTTGAGGGTGACTCCGCCAACATACTTCACTCACATTCATTTTGGCAAAGAACTTGTGCAATCAACTTCCACATCTTGCACTAGTTCATGGAGTCACAAACCTCATGTTGGTAAGTCAAGGGACAAGGTAATCATTGTTTTCATGGACATCATCTATTGTGTACTTCAATCTATGTCCATGGATATCCTTGTTTGTTCCTTTGGGACTAACCCATGTAGGTATTGAAAGTGCCCAATCCAAAGGATTGCTCCCAACTCTTGATGATCTTCATCAACATTGAGCATCCACATCTTCAACATCTACATGAAGTCTTCAACGACAACCCAAGGTTAGTTTGACCTTTAAAAGGGTTCTCACATCAAGGGGAGCTTTGCTCTAAAGAATTGAGCTAAAGCATCTTCTAATGATGTGAACACATTAATGCTTTATGTAAAAGTGGTAACCCCACTTGTGCTTAAACGATGAGTATGACCTATGATCAAATGTTCTCATTTGACTCCTAAGTCAATATACTCATATATAGATGACCTAGTCATCGCCAAATTGTGTGCTAATAGCTAGAGTTTTGTTTGTGCATGTTTGACACATGTTTCATTTGCTATCTTATTGTGTGAGCATGTTGGATGCATGATTTAATCCATTCGAGGACATCCATTTGTTGCTTTGGTCTTTTGGATTTTTTTTTTGACCAAATGGATGGACAAGAATGCCTAAGTTCCTCCCCTAGCTATCTATGCTTTCTTGTCTCAAACTCTATTCATGCTTATATCACAAACTTTGAACAAGACTTTTTGGACAGCATCGAGGAGGAGCACTTTGAGCCACCGATCCGTCAAAAGCCTAAATTCCAAAACCTTCTAAGTACTTTTGGTCAAACCAATATACTCAAATCGGACAGACCAAATCACTTAGATTGATCTAGGTTTTCACCTCGGTGAAACCGAGGTGCAAATCTCGGCGTGACTGTGTGTAATCGCTTGCGCTAACTATCTCGGTGCCACCGAAGTTTTCCAACTCGGTCCCACCGACAACATTAAGGTATATATACCCGAGGGCAGCGCTGATTATTCCTTCAAACGCCGCCTCAAACCCTTCGCCGCCGTGGGTCTCCGGATCGCCTCCGCCGTCACTCAGGCGCCCTGCTGGTCTCCATCGCCAACGGTCTATCTCAATAGCCCGTTGCCGCCAGAGTGAAGCTCCACCAAGTTTGGTGAGTTTCATCCTCTCGTGCTTCAACTTCGATTTAATGCACGATAGGTTTTGCCTAGTTTCTGCCATGTTTGAAATCTTCCTATCCACCAGATTAGATCTTAGAACAAAATTCGAGTGAAAATTTTAGGTTAGGTTTCACGAACACATCTCGGTGTGACCGATTCTACATTCTCGGATCGACCGACGGCCTCGCCATTAGACCGCACTTTTCGTAAAACCGAAGTTGTGCAAATCGGTAAGACCGAAGTGAGGATTTAGTGAAACCCTAGTGTTCTCGGCTAGACTGAAACCCATTTCGTCCAACCGAAAGTGGTGTGAATGGTCTGTTTAGACACTTCGGATTCACCAAATTTAAGACTCCTACGGACCAAATGCATTCTCGTGGAAACCTAAAACTGAAGTTTGAACTCATTCTTTTGCAAAATCCTCTCGTAGCTTTGTGATAACTCTTCTATTCTGCCTATACCTACTCTATTCACAGTTGTCACCATGTCCGATGCAAGTGACAGCCGTAACAGGTCCGAATCACCATTGAGATTCCAGAGGCGCTTACAAGTCCCAAGCAAGCAGTTTTTCAGATGATGGAGAGAGGAGCACCCCAAGTGGTTTATCTCCACCGCCACCGTGGCTGTGAAGAAGAGGAATTCGATGAGGAGGATTCTGACTTTGTTGCCGAGGAGGAGATTACTTCCAAGCCTAAAAGGAAAGTGGTTGCCAAGGACTATCAAGGGCAACAAACAAAGAAAGGCACCAAGAAGGTGAAAAAGTCCACTGCTGCAAAGAAGCCGAGCATGGAAGAAGAAACCTCCAAGAAGATCAAGAAAACTTCCAAGAGGAAGAGGCTAGTTCATGATGAAGCCGATGATGACTCGATGAGGAAGCACCCCAGCCTCCTCGTAGCAAAAGTTGATGGGAGATGCCATCGGCAGGAGCACCCACTAAATCAAAGCCATCAGCTCCAGAAAGGCAGCCCAAGCCAAACCTGCCGCCAAGCCAAAGAAAACAAGAAGAAATATTCCCGCTTCAGAGAAGAAGAAGGACAATGTGCCACCATGAACTGATGAAGAGGCACATGTATTGGTCAAGGCTTAGACAGAAACCGCCACTTCATAATGATGCTCATCCTCGAGCTGAAAATATGAAGGAAAGGAAGGACAAAGGTCTCGTGCTATGGAGGCAAGTTGATCCATATGCCACCGGAGA
The DNA here is from genome assembly GCA_021437245.1 of Aegilops speltoides. NCBI lineage: Eukaryota > Viridiplantae > Streptophyta > Magnoliopsida > Poales > Poaceae > Aegilops > Aegilops speltoides. The sequence continues at coordinate 177,290,714 of CM038147.1, forward strand.
AGAACAACTGTTGACTCAAGGTTCCACACCCGAGAGCAACAAGATTTCTATGAGACAAAGCTTATGGACAAGAAGCCAATTGTTGCCGACACCAGATATGTAGACCGGGAATACATCAACAAAGGAAGAGCACAGAGACTACTTCCCACATGTGCATGAGAGCTTCACCGCATGTGGAGTTGCTGAGTTTGTTGGTCGAAATTGACCGCTTGGAATGATGAGATGATCATGCGCTTCTATGCCACAAAGACATTTCTATCCGATGGCGAATTGTATGGATGATGAAGGCGTAGATTCTCTTCAACTGTTGAAGAATGGAGAGCATTGAATGCTCCAAAGATCAAGAGATGATGATGTAGATGTCTATGGAATTCCCAAGAAGAATCACGAGTCTATGAAGAACATGTACAATGAGGTACCGCATAAGGATGTTGAGATATGGAAGCTTGGATCGCTTTATTATCTTCGTGCAGTGTCTCCCAACCACTAACACCATTCGAGGCATACTTTGATGCCCAAGTCGAGACCATCGCATGATAAGAGGCTATTCTATCAACATGCTGCACATTCTAGATCAAGACACCTTTAAGGTGATGGACCCGATAGTTGAGACTATCAAGAGGACAGAAGCAGACTGTAAGAGGTCATGTGGGTTTGCTCCGCACATTCAGATGCTCATCAATGCCAAGTTTGGCACGGACACCTACCGTTGGATAGACCCCACTTGCCACCGCAGCCCTAACATGAAGATAATGAAGTTGTGATGACCGAGGATGCTCCTACATCCGTTGAAGGACACGCTAAGTCCGAAGTTGCCAAACAAGCTAAAGCTGAAGGAAGCAGAAGAAGAAGAAGAAAGCCCAAGAGCGTTGGAGAACAACTTCTTGAAGCCACTTAGAGAATTGAACTACGCCTGGCTAGCATAGTGCGTCTCAGGAGAGTCTTGAGAGGATAGTTGAAGATAAGTTCCATGCTCGACGCAAGTCGATCAAGTATAGGTCACCGCCAACAAGCTTGAGGCGACATTGAGGAAGCGAAGAGGAGAAGGCAGAGCTCATGAAGGAGATGGAAGGTGATCTAGTCCAGATGACTATGAGCAGCCTGCTCCAAAGGCCCACAAAGCCCAGATCACTGCTATTCCAAAGGATGACCCTGTATACTACAAGCAGACCTCCTACAGACCATCGGGCCCAAAGACCACCCCAAAGATTCACTCCTCCAGCTCCACAGACTTCAGCAGAAGCTTTGCAGATGCAGCTATCTCCACTCCATCGACGCAGACAGAGCCGCCAAAGCAGAGTCCCTAGTGACGATTAGCTCTATACCTTCGAACTTTTGGTAACTTGTTGCCAAAGGGGAGAAATTGTATAGATCATAGGACTTCGAGAGAGAGAGTGCTCGTTTTTGCTCTTTCGCTTATGGTTCTCCTTGAGATACTTTTGAGTTTTCCGAGACATTTCGTGTGTTTGATACTACGCTTGTTTCTATCTTTGATGAGTGCTTGATCATACTATGCTTAATGAGTGCTTAATGCTTATCATATTCTATCCATATCTTGTATGATCATTTACTCATGTCTTGGTGATTGGGTGCATGCTATTCATTCTTATCATTTTGTGCGCTCCACCAAGATGTATGTGACATGGAAGAGTGACCCATGATCCTAATCGATTGTGCATTTGCATTCAAACGCAAATCTTAAATAATGCACAAATTTAGGGGAGCTCTTGCTTATCACATACTTCTCAAAGCGATTTATACTATTCATTGATTATATCTTTGTTGAAGTTTTGATCTATATGTTGTCATCAATTACCAAAAAGGTGAGATTGAAAGTGCAACTAATCCCGGTGGTTTTGGTAATTAATAACAACATATATATCATTGAACTAATTATTTCTTGAGAATATTTCGAAAGTTCAAAGGATATGGGTATGGCAATGACCGATGATGTGGACCCTCAAAATGCTAAGGAAAACATTGGCAAAAGCTCAAGACTCTATTTTTGGTTTAGTGATCCAAGATCACATTGAGTCCATAGGAAAGCCAATACTATTAAAAGGGATGAGGTTATGATGATGATCTAGTTGCTCAAAGTGCTTAATGATTTATCTCTCAAACTATCAGCAATCTTTCATTCCAACATAAACTCATAAGTAATCTCGGTCCCACCGATTCCATAAACTCACCACACCGAGATGAACCACCTCACCATATAGCCAAACCCTAGTAATTTCGGATTTTCCGATTCCAAACTCGGTCATACCGAATTGGTGTTGCTAACCTTCAGAATCCTTCAGACTCAAATCGGTGTCACCGAGATGAGAAAGTCGGTCCCACCGAGATTGGCAAACCCTAGACTTTGGAAGAATCGACTAACCGAGATTGTATTTTCGGTCCCACTGAAAATCCCAACGCTCACAAGATTTGAACTTTCGGTCTCACCGAGTTGTCAACTTCGGTCCGACCGAGATTGGTCAAATGTGTGTAACGGTTGGATTTTGTGTGGAGGCTATAAATACCCTCCACCTCCTCTTCATTCGTGGAGAGAGCCATCGAAAGAACTACCACTCCTACCTTACATTTCGAGAAGAAAACTACCTACCCTTGTGTTGAGATCAAGTTGCTCCACTCCCACCATATGAAACTTGATTTCTAGCCTTCCCAAGTTGCTTTCCACTCAATCCTTCCTCCACCACAGCCAAATCAAGGAGGAGAGTTGAGTGTTGGGGAGATTATCATTTGAAGCACAAGAGCAAGGAGTTCATCATCACCAACACCATCTATTACCTTTTGGAGGGTGGTGCCTCCTAGATTGGTTAGGTGTCGCTTGGGAGCCTCCACGAGATGTGGAGTTGAACCAAGAAGTTTGTAAGGGCAAGGAGATCGCCACTTCGTGAAGATCTACCCCGAGTAAGGCTAGTCCTCCGTGGACGAGGCCATGATGGCATAGACAAGGTTGCTTCTTCGTGGACCCTTCGTGGGTGGAGCCTCCATGGACTCTCGCAGCAGCTACCCTCCGTGGGTTGAAGTCTCCATCAACGTGGATTGACGATAGCACCACCTATCGGAACCACGAGAAAAATCTCCGTGTCTCCAAGCTGCGTTTGCTCTTCGCCACCTCTTTTTACTACATGTGCAATTTACTTTCCGCTGCCACTACTCTAGAATTGCATATGTAGGGTGATACTTGACTTGCTCATCATTGTGAACTTGCTAAAAACTTGTCCTAATCAAAGGCTAAACTTTTAAGTTGTCAAGTAGTCTAATCACCCCCCCTCTAGACATACTTCCGATCCTACAAAGTGTCTTCTCACTCAAATCAGTCGGAATGTGGAAGCATACATGGATGATATTGTGGCCAAGTCACGGAAAGGTTTCGACCTGCTGACTGACCTTGCTGAGACATTTGCCAACCTCAGGAAGTATGATATCAAGATTAATCCATCAAAGTGCACATTCAGAGTTCCTGGCGGAAAGTTACTCGGTTTTCTTGTTTCCGAACGAGGAATCAACGCCAACCCAGAAAAAGTCGGTACTATACTCCGAATGAAACGCCCCGTGCGTGTGCACGATGTCCAGAACCTTACTGGATGCTTGGCCGCTTTAAGTCGATTCATCTCTCGTCTCGGTGAAAAGGCATTGCCTCTTTACTGACTGATGAAGAAATCAGACAAGTTCGAGTGGACTCTCAAGCCGATGCAGCGCTTTGCAGAGCTTAAAGCCCCGCTCTCCACCTCCACGGGTGCTTGCTGCCCTAATCAAGAAAAGAGCCTTTTGCTGCTTTACATTGCAGCCACAGGACAAGTCGTCAGTATAGTACTTATGGTCGAGCGGGAAGAAGAAGGAAAAGCCTTTAAAGTTCAGCGCCCAGTATATTATCTTTCTGAAGTTTTGACCCCATCAAAGGAAAGATACCCTCATTATCAGAAGCTTGTATATGGGATTTATATGACCACGAAGAAGGTTGCTCATTACTTCTCTGACCATTCCATTACAGTCGTCAGCGACGCTCCATTGTTAGAGATTCTACACAACAGAGATGCAACTGGTCGAGTGGCAAAATGGGCGATTGAACTCCTTCCCCTGGATATCAAGTTTGAGGCAAAGAAAGCCATCAAGTCCCAAGCAATAGCAGATTTCGTCACCGAGTGGATTGAACAGCAACTACCGACTAAGTTCACTCTTGAGCATCGGACCATGTTCTTTGATGGCTCTAAGATGCTGAATGGTTCCGTGTCAGGTAGTGTTGGTTTCCCCGAGGAGATAAGCTCAGATATGTGCTCCAGATCCACTTTGATTCCTCCAATAACGAAGCGTAATCAATGAAGCACTTTTGTATGGGTTATGTATGGCCATTTCACTGCATCCGTCACGCCTCATGGTCTATGGCGACTCAGATTTGGTGGTTAATCAAGTGATGAAGGAGTGGGACGCCGAAGTCCGCCATGATCAAGTTACTGCAATGCAGTGAGAAAGGTAGAGAAGAAATTCGGGGGGTTAGAGCTTCATCATATACCCCGACTGAAAAATCAAGCGGCTAATGATTTGGCAAAAATAAGTTCCAAGAGAGAAGCCATTCCCAGTAATGTGTTTTTGGAGCACATCCACACACCATCAGTTCAAGAGGATCCTTTCACTAAAGAAGCTCCGCAGCCAAAAAGTGTCACGGATCCGACTGAAGTTGAGGTCCCAGCTGTGGTCGACCTGATCATGGAAGTTTTGGTCATCACTCCCGACTGGACAGTGCCATAAATCGTGTATATCCTAAGGAAAGATCTCCTAGAGAACGAAGAAGAGGCTCGACAGATCGTCCGTTGATCCAAGGCCTTTAATGTGATAAAGGGACAGCTGTACAGAGAAAGCGCGGCTGGAGTCAGTCTGAAATGTATAACACCAGAAGAAGGTCAGATAATTCTTGACGATATCCACTCAAGGACCTGTGATCATCATGCATCCTCTCGGACCATTGTGGCTAAAGCATACCGAGCGGGGTTTTACTGGCCAAGATCAAATGAGATGGCAAAGGAGATAGTCAACAAGTGTGAAGGATGTCAGTTCTATTCCAATATGTCGCACAAACCCGCCTCAGCCTTGAAGACCATTCCACTCGTCTGGCCCTTCACTGTTTGGGGATTGGATATGGTTGGACCACTGATAACTGGCAGGAGCGGCTTCACTCATGTACTGGTGGTAGTCGACAAGTTCACTAAGTGGATTGAAGCTAAGCCTATCAAGAATCTTGATGCCGGCATTGCTGTCAGCTTCATCAGAGAGTTGATATTCAGATATGGAGCTCCGCACAACATCATTGTTGATAATGGGTCAAACTTCAATTCCGACGAATTCAGAGCTTTTTGTGATTCTCAAGGCATGCAAGTCGACTACGCTTCCGTTGCTCACCTCCAGTCGAATGGACAAGCAAAAAGAGCAAACGGCCTAATTCTCAAAGGACTGAAACCCCGGTTGATGCGTGATCTCAAGCACGCAGTAGGCGCGTGGGTTGACAAACTTCCATCAGTTCTTTGGGGATTGAGGACCACTCCTAATTGGTCGACTGGGCGAACTCCATTTTTCTGGTCTATGGAGCTGAAGCAGTTCTGCCGAGTGACCTGCTTCACAATGCACCCCGAGTCGAGCTCTACACTGAAGATGAAGCAGAACAAGCCCGGCAGGATGTAGTCGACCTTTTAGAAGAAGAAAGAGAGATGGCCATGATCCGATTGACTATCTATCAGCAGGACTTGCATCGATTCCATGCCAGAAACGTGAAGAGCCGAGCCTTCCAAGGAGGAGATTTGGTCCTCCGAGTGGATCAACAGAAGCCACACAAGCCTGCTCCTACTTGGGAAGGCCTGTCGGTGTCAAAACCGGCGGATCTCGGATAGGGGGTCCCGAACTGTGCGTCTAGGCGGATGGTAACAAGAGACGAGGGACACAATGTTTTTACCCAGGTTCGGGCCCTCTCGATGGAGGTAAAACCCTACGTCCTGCTTGATTAATATTGATGATATGGGTAGTACAAGAGTAGATCTACCACGAGATCAAGGAGGCTAAACCCTAGAAGCTAGCCTATGGTATGATTGTCGAGATGTATATTGTCCTCCGGACTAAAGCCCTCCGGTTTATATAGACACCGGAGAGGCTAGGGTTACACAAAGTCGGTTACAATGGTAGGAGATCTACATATCCGTATTGCCAAGCTTACCTTCCACGCCAAGGAAAGTACCTTCCGGACACGAGCCGGAGTCTTCAATCTTGTATCTTCGTAGTCTTGGAGTTCGGCGGATATTGATAGTCCGGCTGTCCGGACACCCCCTAGTCCAGGACTCCGTCAAGAGCCCCTAACCAGCCTTCAATGACGATAAGTCCGCATGCATAATGTTCGCATTGCAAGCCGGGTTCCTCCTTGAATAATCCAGAGAAGATAATGAACGCCAGATAGTGTCCGCTCTACAAAAATAATTTCCACATTCCACCGTAGAGAGAATAAAACATATACATCGACTCAATCTGGCGACGTATATGCGGCGTGACATCACACCGCTACCAAGCCCTTGTTTGAATCGTTTTTACTTATTCCACCCCAGACGCTTAGCGAAGCGGTTTCAGCACGCCTTGTCGAAGCGTAGATCGTGTTCCCTTTATTCCGGATTCTCATCAATACGGACGTGGGTAACCCAACCGCACCATTGATGGTGGCGCTTTGGGAGATAAGCGAAGTTTTACCAGCTGGTGGGGGATGCATAGTTTAGTCCGCCTATATATACGGGATAAGGATTTACCTTCTCACCCACGCCTTCTTCCTCCTTTGCTTATCCATCCTCACAGACTCAAGCTCCAACGCTCAAGCTCGCGATTCGCCTCGACCTTCTCCGAATATGTCCGGAGCGGGAGGTAAATGGTTAGCCTCCACCGCCAAGGAGGAGGACATCACCAAGCTGCGCGACGCGGATACCTTTCGGCGATATCGCAAGATCGGCCGCCTGATGCGGGCAGCTCATCCCTACCCCCGGCCTCATGAGAGGGTCGCCTTCCTCCCCACTTCTTCCGCTGGACTCGGGCTTTCCGCCCATCCATTTGTCCGGGGCTCATGTTTTACTACGGCTCGGATTTCCATGATCTGGCGCCAACTTCGTCCTCAACATCTCGGCTTTTATCGTGCGTGTGTGAGGCCTTCCTCTCGCATCCAGCCCCACTTCGCTCAGGGCTCAAGACCTTCAACGCTGTCAAGGTTGTGAAGGGCACGCAAGCGAATGCGGAGGCGCCATGTTGGGTAAATTGCCCAACGTCCCTTGGCTAGAAGGGACCTTTGTGGATTCCGTCAAGGGGTGGCAATCGGGGTGGTTCTACATCACCGAGCCGTGCGAGCCTACATGGGCGGCGGCCCCCGAATTTAGATCTGGAATCCCCACGCAGCTCACCTCCTGGAAAGAGAAGGGTTTGCAGTGGGGCGATCCGGTGGAGGTGACGGGACTCCGAGCATGCATCAAGAAGATGGTGAGCAATAGCTCCGGCTCGTCGACGTGGTTCAAGTCATGCTCCTCCGGCGGATTCTCCCATGCCAAGAACGGGCATTCAATTTGTGGGAGTTCAATCCGGAACAGCACCAGGCGCTAAGCGGGCTCTTCGACACAACATACAAAGGCGCCTGGAGGGTGCTGTTCAAGGGCGCCGAAGCCCCCGCATCCGAGACGAAAGATCGCGGATTCAGCGCGCAGTGTCCAACTAACGCGGTAAGTGATTCAACCCCATTACGGGACACTTGTGATACTTAGATTGACTCTAGTGAGGTTTTAATCTGCCTCTTCCTTTGATAGGAATGGATGGAGAAGGCCAAGCTGCTCATCGGCCCGGCTCCCATGCCAGAAGACCCAGTGGACGCCCGCTTAGCAGGGCTGCTGGTTCCGGCACCGCACGTGGTGCCGGAGAAGAAGGCCAAGAAGGTGGCCGGGGACTCGAAAGAGTTCCCAATCAAAGTCCCGACGATGACGAGGACTCTCCCCAAGACGACGAGGAGGAGTATTCTTCCCGGAGGAGGGAGAGAAGAAGAGGAAGGCTTCCCCAATCGGGAGGCCAAGGGTCCAAGAGGGGGAAAACTATCCCCGGACAGTTTCGCCAACATCGACGTTGGCGGGATGAGTGGCTCAAGGGCCAAAGCGCCCGCCGATCGTAAGTATTTGGATCACGTATATGTTGTACCTTTCATGTCACGTAGTATCCTTCTAACACCGCATTCTATCCGTAGTCCGGCCATGGATGATCTCCTCGACTCGATGAGCGGGTCGTTGGCCTCGTCGGACGTAAATTCCGCCCCGACTGCCTCTACCCCACGCGCCGACAAGGACGCCGAGGTGGGATCCCAAAGAGGGACCCATCGGGAGGAGGCTCCAGAGGCGCCTTCAGGCGACCTCCCGGACTTCGTGCCGGACTCTACATCGGAACCCGTAATGGTTCCAGAGTCCGGCAAGCGGCCCCTTCGGAAGAAGGGCAAGACTGCGACGCCGCGCCTCCGCCCAACCGAGGCACCGGATAACCTGTTGAGGCGCTTAAAGGCGCCCATCGAGGAACACCGCACTATCATGAGTGCGGTGATTGAGAAGGTCCAGCTCGCAAGAGCGGGCTGACTGAAGCCTCGCAGCAGCCTTCTAATGTGCTTTGAGGTAAGAAGTTAAAATTATGTAATGTAATACCAAGATAGACAAGAGCCCTCGATGCTTAGTTCGGTGTTCGGAAGGAAAAGCCGGACTGAGGATCTAACAAGATATACGCAGGGATGCTAAAAAATATGTCAATATGGGTTTGCAGGCTGCGCTGCTGACCTCTGCCGCATTAACGGCGGAGGTCGAGGTGCTGAAGAAGGACCTTGAGCGGTCCGAGCAAGAGCTCGGCCTTGCCAAGAGGCAGCTCAAGGAAAAAGAAGGTGAATAACACCACTTTAAATAAGTACCTTATAGAAAAGGGTTTTGGTTGCAAATAAAATTAACAAGGATAATATGTGTATTGCAGGGGCCACTAACGAGGTGGCAGCCCTGAAGGATGCCGTGTCCGTGGCCGAACGCAATGCGGCCACGGAACGGGCTGAGCGAGAAAAGCAAGCGGCCGTGGCGGAAGTTCGGCAAGAGCTCCGTGCTCTCATGGAAAAGCATGAGAGTTTGAGCGTGACTCCAAGACTCGAGTCCGAGCTTGCCTCGCCTCGAAAGTGCCAAGTCCGCCAAGGCCGAGGCCCGTAAGGCCCTTCAGAGGTTGAGGACATAAAGAAGATAGCTATGGGTAAGGCATTTTTCATGCAAAGCAGTGCATGTTAATGTGAATTACCGGATACTTACCCGAATTCGGAGCTTTCCAGGGGCGTTTGCAGATCTGCCGTGTAGTGCATCTGATGCCGCCGCATTCTAACGTGGCGGAGGAGGGAGCTCAACGGAGAAGGTCTTCGGTCTCAAGACGCCGAGGCCGCCATCCGGTGCCCCAAGCGACCAGTGGCAAAGCAAATGAACTCCACAAGGTAGCTGAGGAGGCCATGAAGAGCCTCATAGTCCGGCTGTGGCCTGGAGAGGCCATGTATGGAAGCTACTTTGGCATAGTGCGGCGGCTGGTGAATGCATGCCCAGTGCTGATGTAGTCAAGCGCCCGCTTTGCATTGAAGGCGCCGTCGGGCCCTTGCCCGCATAAAGGTGCAATGGGCAACCGGATGCGAGAAGCTTCACGGATCCACCGCCACCGGCAAGGAGCATCGCACGCCGAGCGATATTATAAAGTTGTCCCCAAGGGAGCCTGCGATATTGCGTATGAGTGCTCCCAAATGTAATTTTGAGTGAACTCATTGTGTATTTATCCTGGCGCTGAAAACTTCGCTTATATGCGCCATGAGCAACACTTGTTTAATTTAAAATATTACCTTCAGGCGGCCGCTTGTAAATCTGAGAGATGGCAAGTCGTTGGCTTCACCCCCAAGCCACAAATGCCGGGTGTTCGTGATAAACTTGAGCACTCTTGTTCCCATTATTGGGTCCATCTAGGAGGCGCCAACACGACGAACAAGGCAACCGGACTTATAATGCTTGAACACTCTCACTTAGCCATAGAATTCTATAATTTTAATTTCGGTGAAGCCTCGGTATTCGAAGACCGAATCCGGCGCTATCCACGCCTTCGCCGGACATCATCCGAACTTCGCTCAAGCGGCATGAGTCTTTATGACCCGAAAGAACCTCTCGAACAGCGACCAGTCTCTCGCCTTATCATGCCGCCAGTTTTAGCTTTCCATCGAGGCATTAACCCGGCTCAACCGGGCGCAATCGCAGTGGTTCTCCCAAGCTACCTTAGCCGACGGAACGGAACGTAAGGCACCAAAACATGGGAGCCGGGCAAACCCAACTATTGACCCAAGACATGATTCGGAGCCGATTCATATAATGATATAAGTTCGGGGTGCCGCACTTGTGAAAGTGTTCGGACTTTATCACACCATAATTTGGGGAAATGTAAGCCCTCATGATTCGGCCGCACCAAAATATACGGGTGCAAGATGTCATATAATGAACATATATAAAAGATAACGCAATTGCAATAAAAGGTGTTGCATTATTTATGAAAGAAAGTCTGCTAGTAGAGCGGATCGATACAAATAGTCTTGTAAGCAAGGGATTTGGACTAAATAAACATGTCCTCTCGTGGATGAGCTGCAGACTTGGTGTATGTAATTGAATTTAATGCTCATAATTGAGACCACTCAATATTCGCCGCGGCCTCCTTTAGTCCCCGACTGCTTGCATCATGAGTTCGGCAAGTTCGCCATTCGAATGTGGCTTCGTTAACAGAGTCCTGTATACATAAAAGAAGAAAAGATAAAAATAAAAACAAAGGGGGCGCCAGTGAGCCCCCGTGTGGTCGAGCCGCACTTTGGTCCCTTGTGATCGTGCCCTTCCCCGCGCCCATGGTATCTCCAGAGCGTAATGATGTACGCGAGTGTTATTCTTGCGATCATGCGCTGGCGAGGTTAGGGCCGCATTGCTACGCTGCGGCTCGATCGCGCCAGTGGTCTTGGTTGGTGTTGCCCGGGCGCTTTGTTGTATCCGCTTTTTAACCGCGGACTTGAGAATTGCCCGAAGGCTGCTCAGATTTCGCCATGAGAGTCAGATGTTCCTCCGCTCGAGGGAGCGCCCATATTTCCATTGACCGTGATGACTCCACGAGGGCCTCGCATCTTGAGCTTTAGGTATGCATAATGCGGCACCGCTGTTGAATTTTGTAACGCGTTCGTCCGAAAGCAGAGCGTGATAGCCGCCATGAACGGGACTATGTCAAGATTAACTCTTCGCCCGGAAATTATCCGGGATCCAAGACCACTTCCAGTGTGACCGAGCCTATACAATTGGCTTTACTCCGGATGACACCTTTAAAGGTTGTCTTTGTAGGTTTAATCCTTGATGGGTCTATGCCCATTTTATGACCGATCCCGATAAAGCAGTGTTCAGTCTGCCGCCGCCCATCGACTCTTGTGAGGTGAAATCCATCGACGATTGGGTCTAAGACCACGCGCGAATCCGCCATGGCGTATGCTGGTCGGATGGTATCTTCGATCGAAAGTGATCGGGCAAGAGGACCATGGGTTGAACTTTGGGGCGATCGCTCCATCGCATAGACGCCCCAGAGTGCGCGCTTCCTCTCCTCTTGGGTATATGGGTCGCAGATATCATATTCACCGTCCGCACTTATGGGGAAACCCTTCGTCCTCTATTGTTCGGGCGCCGGGTCTCTTCCTCGCCGCCGCTTATTTAGCCCCTTGTCATTGTTTTCGAAATTAACTTGCCGGCTGCTTGAACACCCAACAATCTCTATTGGTGTGGTTAGCTGGCTTTTCAGAGGTGCCATGTATCTGGCATAAGCGGTTAAGTATTCGGTCCAATTTGGACGGACCCGGAGTGGTTCTTTTAAATGGCTTCTTCCACGACCGGTTTGAGCCTCGAATCCGCATTGATCGCCAGATCCTCCTTATCGCCGCCATTAATGCGGCGCTTGTTTTTGATTCGACGACCCTGCCATTGTTGTCCTTAGTATCCGGACTGCCAGAATTTTTACGAAGATTGTTGCTGCGAGCTAGCAAGTTGTCCTCTCCCGCACAAAAGCGGTCATTAACGGTGTGAGGGCTGCCATGGATTTCGCTTTTCTCTGCCTGTGTGCCGGGCTAGCCATTCGTCCCCGGATGTTATGTTTGAAGGCTGCGAGGGCTCTCGCGTCCGGACAATGACGATTTGGTTTTTCTTCGTCAAGAACCGTGGTCCGTAATTGTCCGCCGATTCGTCTCGGTCTGCTGAATGATGTGGCTTAAGTCATCGGCGCTCGTGGTCGCACATATGTGCCTTGGAAGTTATCAATGAATGCGCTTCTGTGTCTTCCCAAAGACCCAATTGACTCGCAGTGTGCTATTTAGCCAATGCCTAGCTGGTCCTTTAAGCTTGAGTGGAGGTACTTGATGGCGTGGAGGTCATCACCAAGGGCCATATGAATATGGAGAAGATAGTCTTCGATCCAAACCGCGGGGTCTGTTAGCCCATCGTAGGATTCGGCGTTTACGGTTTAAACCCTTCGGGATCCGATGATCCATTACTTCGCCGCTGAAGCATAGAGGGTGTGCGCGCTCAGATTGGGCAATATCACGACGTAGCTCGAGAGAGCGCCGTTCTGCAGGTTCGCCCGCCGGGTTATTGTATCCGCGCACAAGATTCGCCGTGGTCGTGGGCGCCCACGTGATCTCGTAGATGGATCTGGATTGTCTTGCCTTGTCCTCCGATATGTCTCGCAAGTTCGGGCGCGATCCTCTTGGCTTCAGACTTTTGGAGCGATGCCGGGTACGGTCTTGGCTGGGGCCCGATGCCTTCGTGTCGCGACCACTGTGGTGCTCGGTCAGCCATGTCGCGGCGCCGGTGATGAAGGTATGTATGCTTCTCCTCTAATCGGGGAGCAGCTTATGCCTTGGGTAACTTTTGAGGGGCGCTCGAGTTTATACTCTTCGTCATGAGGACCTCGTCCATCGGTCGGCCAGCAGATCTTGATCAGCTTGAGCTGTTGTTGCTTTTCTTTAGGCTGTTTGTCGGCTATGAGCCCGAGCTTGAAGCGCTTTGTTCGACGGGATCCTCGTGTACGATTTAATTCATCATCGCTGAGGCTTGCTTCGCCTTCGGAGGGAGGCATATAGTTATCATCCTCAACCTTCGCTCCGCCGCCTCGCTGTGAGGGCTTGCTTCAAGGCCCTCCCGCGCTTGAGTCTTATGGGAGGGGATTGTCTTCGCGCCTCGAGTGTTATTGCTCTCCTGGCTGGAATCTCCATTCTTGCTATGGCGGATTTAGAGCGGCGCCACCGACGCCGGGGCTGGCTGCTTTTAAAGAGTCTCCCGCTTCTTCTTCGCCATCCCTTCTTTGGGGTATCCACCATGTATATGTCATATGACGAGGTGGCCTTCCAGGCCCTCGTAGGCGCCGGCTCTGCTCATCTCCGCATTGTCGCCCATAGCATCAATGTCGCCGGAGTCGAAGTCTAGCATGTCGGTTAAATCCTCGGCTGCTGGCTACAAAGTGAATGCCGCATTGCTGTCACCTTCATCGAGAGTTGATATTCAGATATGGAGCTCCGCACAACATCATTGTTGATAATGGGTCAAACTTCAATTCCGATTTAATTCGTAGCTTTTTGTGATTCTCAAGGCATGCAAGTCGACTACGCCTGCTGCTCACCTCCAAATAATGGACAAGCAAAAAGAGCAAACGGCCTAATTCTCAAAGGATCGAAACCCCGTTGATGCGTGATCTCAAGCACGCAGAGGCGCGCGGGTTGACAAACTTCCATCGCTTCTTTGGGGATTGAGGACCACTCCTAATTGGTCGATCGGGCGAACTCCATTTTTCTCGTCTATGGAGTCGAAGCAGCTCGCTGAGTGACCTCGCTTCACAATGCACCCCGAGTCGAGCTCTACATCAAGATGAAGCGTAACAAGCCCGGCAGATGTAGTCGACCTTTTTAGAAGAAGAAAGAGAGATGGCCATGATCCGATTGACTATCTATCAGCAGGACTTGCATCGATTCCATGCCGTAAACGTGAAGAGCCGAGCCTTCCAAGGAGGAGATTTGGTCCTCCGAGTGGATCAATGTAAGCCACACAAGCCTGCTCCCTACTTGGGAAGGCCTGCTGGTGTCAAACCGCGGATCTCGGATAGGGGGTCCCGAATCAAGGCCTAGGCGGATGGTAACAAGAGACGAGGACACAATGTTTTTACCTGTGTTCGCCCTCTCGATGGAGGTAAAACCTCACGCCCCGCTTGATTAATATTGATGATATGGGTAGTACAAGAGTAGATCTACCACGAGATCAAGGAGGCTAAACCCTAGAAGCTAGCCTATGGTATGATTGTCGAGATGTATATTGTCCTCCGGACTAAAGCCCTCCGGTTTATATAGACACCGGAGAGGCTAGGGTTACACAAAGTCGGTTACAATGGTAGGAGATCTACATATCCAGATTGCTGCTTACCTTCCACGCCAAGGAAAGTACCTTCCGGACACGAGCCGAGTCTTCAATCTTGTATCTTCGTAGTCTTGGAGTTCGGCGGATATTGATAGTCCGCTGTCCCGACACCCCTAGTCCAGACTCCACAAGAGTCTCTAACCAGCCTCTTCACGACGATAAGTCCGCATGCATAATGTTCGCATTGCAAGCCGGGTTCCTCCCTTGAATAATCCAGAGAAGATAATGAACGCCAGATAGTGTCCGCTCTACAAAAATAATTTCCACATTCCACCGTGAGAGAGAATAAAACATATACATCGACTCAATCTGCCGACGATATGCGGCGTGACATCACACCGCTACCAAGCCCTTGTTTGAATCGCTTTTTACTTATTCCACCCCAAAGACGCTTAGCTTAAGCGGTTTTGGCACGCCTTGTCGGGCAGTAGATCGTGTTCCCTTTATTCCGTGATTCTCATCAATACGGATTGGTAACCCAACCGCACCATTGATGGTGGCGCTTGGGAGATAAGCGAAGTTTTACCAGCTGGTGGGGGATGCATAGTTTAGTCCGCCTATATATACGGGATAAGGATTTACCTTCTCACCCACGCCTTCTTCCTCCTTTGCTTATCCATCCTCACAAGACTAAGCTCCAACGCCAAGCTCACAGATTCGCCGACCTTCTCCGAATATGTCCGGAGCGGAGGTAATGGTTAGCCTCCACCGCCAAGGAGGAGGACATCACCAAGCTGCGCGACGCCGATACCTTTCCAGCGATATCACAGATCGGCCGCCTGATGCGGGCAGCTCATCCCTACCCTCGGCCTCATGAGAGGGTCGCCTTCCTCCCCACTTCTTCCGCTGGACTCGGGCTTTCCGCCCATCCATTTGTCCGGGGCCTGCGTTTTACTACGGCTCGATTTCCATGATCCGGCGCCAACTTCGCCCTCAACATCTCGCTTTTATCGCCGTGGTGAGGCCTTCCTCCGCATCCAGCCCCACTTCGCCTCAGGGCTCAAGACCTTCAACGCTGTCAAGGTTGTGAAGGGCACGCAAGCGAATGCGGAGGCGCCATGTTGGGTAATTGCCCAACGCCCCTTGGCTAGAAGGGACCTTTGTGGATTCCGCCAAGGTGGCAATCGGGTGGTTCTACATCACCGAGCCGCGGCGAGCCTACATGGGCGGCGGCCCCGAATTTAGATCTCGAATCCCCACGCAGCTCACCTCCGGAAAGAGAAGGGTTTGCAGGGGGCGATCCGGGAGGTGACGGACTCGAGCATGCATCAAGAAGATGGTGAGCAATAGCTCCGCTCGCCGACGGGTTCAAGTCATGCTCTCCCATGGATTCTCCCATGCCAAGAACGGGCATTCAATTTGTGGAGTTCAATCCGAACAGCACCAGCGCTAAGCGGCTCTTCGACACAACATACAAAGGCGCCGGAGGGTGCTGTTCAAGGGCGCCAAGCCCCGTGATCCGAGACGAAGATCGCGGATTCAGCGCCAGCAGGTCCAACTAACGCGTAAGTGATTCAACCCCATTACGGACACTTGTGATACTTAGATTGACTCTAGTGAGGTTTTAATCGCCTTCCTTTGATAGGAATGGATGGAGAAGGCCAAGCTGCTCATCGCCCGGCCCCATGCCGAAGACTCCAAAGGACGCCCGCTAGCAGGTTGCTGGTTCCGCACCGCACGTGGTGCCGAGAAGAAGGCCAAGAAGGTGGCCGGGACTCAAAGAGTTCCCGCAATCAAAGGCTCCGACGATGACGAGGACTCTCCTCAAGACGACGAGGAGGAGTATTCTCTCCCGAGGAGGAGAGAAGAAGAGGAAGGCTTCCCCAATCGGGAGGCCAAGGGTCCAAGAGGGGGAAAACTATCCTCGGACAGCCGCCAACATCGACGCTGGCGAGGATGAGTGGCCTCCAAGGGCCAAAGCGTCCGCCGATCGTAAGTATTTGGATCACGATATGTTGTACCTTTCATGTCACGTAGTATCCTTCTAACACCGCATTCTATCCGTAGTCCGCCATGGATGATCTCCTCGACTCGATGAGCGGTCGCTGGCCTCGCCGGACGAATTCCGCCCGATCGCTTTCTACCCCACGCCACGACAAGGACGCCGAGGTGGGATCCCAAAGAGGGACCCATCGGGAGGAGGCTCCAGAGGCGCCTTCAGCGACCTCGACTTCGCGGTCGACTCTACATCGAACCCGTAATGGTTCCAGAGTCCGCAAGCTGCCCTTCGAAGAAGGGCAAGACTGCGACGCCGCGCCTCCGGCCCAACCAAGGCACCGGATAACCTGTTGGAGGCGCTTAAAGGCGCCCATCGAGGAAGAACACCGCACTATCATGAGTGCGGTGATTGAGAAGGTCCAGCTCGCAAGAGCGGGCTGATCGAAGCTCGCAGCAGCCTTCTAACAAAGCTTTGAGGTAAGAAGTTAAAATTATGTAATGTAATACCGCATAGACAAGAGTCTCGATGCTTAGTTCGTGTTCGGAAGGAAAAGCCGACCGAGGATCTAACAAGATATACGCAGGATGCTAAAAATATGTCAATATGGGTTTGCAGTTGCGCCGCCGACCTCTCGCCGCATTAACGGCGGAGGTCGAGGTGTTGAAGAAGGACTTGAGCGGTCCGAGCAAGAGCTCGCCTTGCCAAGAGGCAGCTCAAGGAAAAAGAAGGTGAATAACACCACTTTAAATAAGTACCTTATAGAAAAGGGTTTTGCTGCAAATAAAATTAACAAGGATAATATGTGTATTGCAGGGCCACTAACGAGGTGGCAGCCTCAAGGATGCCGTGTCCGCGGGTCAACGCAATGCGCCACGGAACGGGCTGAGCGAGAAAAGCAAGCGGCACCGGTGGCGGAAGTTCGCAAGAGCCTGTGCTCTCATGGAAAAGCATGAGAGTTTGGAGCGTGACTCCAAGACTCGAGTCCGAGCTTGCCTCGCTGCCGAAAGTGCCAAGTCCGCCAAGGCCGAGGCCCGTAAGGCCCTTCAGAGGTTGAGGACATAAAGAAGATAGCTGCGGTAAGGCATTTTTCATGCAAAGCAGCATGTTAATGTGAATTACCGGATACTTACCCGAATTCGAGCTTCTGTATGCTTGCAGATCCGCCGTAGTGCATCCGATGCCGCCAGATTCTAACGTGGCGAGGAGGGAGCTCAACGAGAAGGTCTTCGTCTCAAGACGCCGAGGCCGCCATCCGGCTGCCTCAAGCGACCAGCTGAAGCAGCCGGTCGAACTCCACAAGGTAGCCGAGGAGGCCATGAAGAGCCTCATAGTCCGTCAGGGCTCGGAGAGGCCATGTATGGAAGCTACTTTGGCATAGTGCGGCGGCGGTGAATGCATGCCCTGTGCTGATGTAGTCAAGCGCCCGCCGCATTGAAGGCGCTGCCGGGCCCTTGCCCGCATAAAGGTGCAATGGGCAAACGATGCGAGAAGCTTCACGGATCCACCGCCACCGGCAAGGAGCATCGCACGCCGAGCGATATTATAAAGTTGTCCTCAAGGGAGCTCGCGATATTGCGTATGAGTGCTCCCTAAATGTAATTTTGAGTGAACTCGCTGTATTTATCCCGGGCGCTGAAAACTTCGCTTATATGCGCCATGAGCAACACTTGTTTAATTTAAAATATTACCTTCAGGCGGCCGCTTGTAAATCTGAGAGATGGCAAGTCGTTGGCTTCAGCCCCAAGCCACAAATGCCGGGTGTTCGTGATAAACTTGAGCACTCTTGTTCCCATTATTGGGTCCATCTAGGAGGCGCCAACACGCACGTAACAAGGCAACCGGACTTATAATGCTTGAACACTCTCACTTAGCCATAGAATTTATAATTTTAATTTCGGCGAAGCCTCGGTATTCGAAGACCAATCTGGGCGCTTATCCACGCCTTCGTCGGACATCATCCGAACTTCGCCAAGCGGCATGAGTCTTTATGACCCAAAGAACCTCTCTAACAGCGACCGCCTCTCGCCTTATCATGCCGCCATTTTAGCTTTCCATCGAGGCATTAACCTGCTCAACCGGGCGCAATCGCAGTGGTTCTCCCAGGCTACCTTAGCCGACGGAACGGAACGTAAGGCACCAAAACATGGGAGCCGGGCAAACCCAACTATTGACCCAAGACATGATTCGAGCCGATTCATATAATGATATAAGTTTGGGTGCCGACTTGTGAAAGTGTTCGACTTTATCACACCATAATTTGGGGAATGTAGCCTCGGCGATTCGGCCGCACTAAAATATACGGGTGCAAGATGTCATATAATGAACATATATAAAAGATAACGCAATTGCAATAAAAGGTGTTGCATTATTTATGAAAGAAAGTCTGCTAGTAGAGCGGATCGATACAAATAGTGCGTAAGCAAGGGATTTGGACTAAATAAACATGTCCTCTCCGTGGATGAGCTGCAGACTTGGTGTATGTAATTGAATTTAATGCTCATAATTGAGACCACCAATATTCGCCATGCCTCCTTTAGTCCCTCGATCATTGCATCATGAGTTCTGCAAGTTCGCCATTTAACAGGCTTCCGTTAACAGAGTCCTCAGATACATAAAAGAAGAAAAGATAAAAATAAAATAAAGGGGGCGCCGTGTGAGCCCCTCGTGTGGTCGAGCCGCACTCTTGGTCCCTTGTGATCGTGCCCTTCCTCGCGCCCATGGTATCTCCAGAGCGTAATGATGTACGCGAGTGTTATTCTTGCGATCATGCGCTGGCGAGGGTTGGGGCCGATTGCTACGCTGCTCTCGATCGCGCCAGTGGTCTTGGTTGGTGTTGCTCCGGCGCTTTGGTCAGATCCGCTTTTTAACCGCCGGACTTGAGAATTGCCCGAGAAGGCTGCTCAGATTTCGCCAGAGAGCATTGATGTTCCTCCGCTCGAGGGAGCGCCCATATTTCCATTGACCGTGATGACTCCACGAGGGCCTCGCATCTTGAGCTTTAGGTATGCATAATGCGCACCGCTGAATTTTGTAAACGCGTTCGTCCGAGCAGAGCGTGATAGCCGCCATGAACGGGACTATGTCAAGATTAACTCTTCGCCCGGAAATTATCCGGGATCCAAGACCACTTCAGCAGGACCGAGCCTATACAATTGGCTTTACTCCCGGATGACACCTTTAAAGGTTGTCTTTGTAGGTTTAATCCTTGATGGGTCTATGCCCATTTTGGCGACCGATCCCGATAAAGCAGTGTTCAGCACGCCGCCGCCCATCGAGACTCTTGTGAGGTGAAATCCATCGACGATTGGGTCTAAGACCACGCGCGAATCCGCCATGGCGATGCTGGTCGGATGGTATCTTCGATCGAAAGTGATCGGGCAAGAGGACCATGGGTTGAACTTTGGGGCGACTCGCTCCATCGCATAGACGCCCCAGTGCGCGCTTCCTCTCCTCTGGGTATATGGGTCGCAGATATCATATTCACCGTCCGCGACTTGGGGGGAAACCTTCGCCCTCTATTGTTCGGGCGGCCGGTCTCTTCCTCGTCGCCGCTATTTAGCCCCTTGTCATTGTTTTCGAAATTAACTTGCCGCCTGCTTGAACACCCAACAATCTCTATTGGTGTGGTTAGCTGGTTTTTCAGAGGTGCCATGTATCCGCATAAGCGGTTAAGTATTCGGTCCAATTTGGACGGACCCGAGTGGTTCTTTAAATGGCTTCTTCCACGACCGGTTTGAGCTCGAATCCGCATTGATCGCCAGATCTTCCTTATCACGCCATTAATGCGGCGCTTGTTTTTGATTCGACGAGACCTGCCATTGCTGTCCTTAGTATCCGGACTGCCAGAATTTTTACGAAGATTGTTGCCGCGAGCTAGCAGTTGTCCTCTCCCGCACAAAAGCGGTCATTAACGGCGTGAGGGCTGCCATGGATTTCGCTTTTCCTGCCCTGTGCCGGGCTAGCCATTCGTCCCGGATGTTGTGTTTGAAGGCTGCGAGGGCCTCTCGGTCCGGACAATGACGATTTGGTTTTTTTCACAAGAACCGTGTCTGTAATTGTCCGCCGATTCGTCTCGCTGCTGAATGATGTGGCTTAAGTCATCGGCGCTCGTGGTCGCATATATGTGCCTTGGAAGTTATCAATGAATGCGGCTTCCGTGTCTTCCCAAAGACCTAATTGACTCTGCAGCAGTGCTATTTAGCCAATGCCTAGCTGGTCCTTTAAGCTTGAGTGGGAGGTACTTGATGGCGGAGGTCATCACCAAGGGCCATATGAATATGGAGAAGATAGTCTTCGATCCAAACTGCGGGTCTGTTGTGCCATCGAGGATTCGGCGTTTACGGGTTTAAACCCTTCGGGATCCGATGATCCATTACTTCGCCGCTGAAGCATAGAGGGTGTGCGGCTACCAGATAAGCAATATCACGACGTAGCTCGAGAGCGCCGCTCGCTGTGTTCGCCCGCCGGGTTATTGTATCCGCGCAACAAGATTCGCGTGGGTCGTGGGGCGCCCACGTGATCTCGTAGATGGATCTGGATTGTCTTGCCTTGTCCTCCGATATGTCTCGCAAGTTCGGCGCGATCCTCTTGGCTTCAGACTTTTGGAGCGATGCCGGGTACGGTCTTGGCTGGGGCCTGATGCTCGTGTCGCGACCACAGGGTGCTCGGTCACCATGTCGCAGGCCGGTGATGAAGGTATGTATGCTTCCTCCTCTAATCGGGGAGCAGCTTGCGCCTTGGGTAACTTTTGAGGGGCGCTCGAAGTTTATACTTTTCGCCGCGAGGACCTCGGTCCATCGGTCGGCCAGCAGATCTTGATCAGCTTGGAGCTGTTGCTTTTTTTTTAGGCTGTTTGTCGTGGCTATGAGCCCGAGCTTGAAGCGCTCTTGTTCGACGGATCTCGTGTACGATTTAATTCATCATCGCTGAGGCTTGCTTCGCCTTCGGAGGGAGGCATATAGTTATCATCCTCAACCCTTCGCCGCGCCGCCTGCCGTGAGGGCTTGCTTCTGCGTCCTCCCTGCGCTGAGTCTTGCGGAGGGGATTGTCTTCGGCGCTCTCGAGTGTTATTGTCTCCTCGTGGCCGAATCTCCATTCTTGCTATGGCGGATTTAGAGCGGCGCCACGACGCCGGGCGCTTGGCTGCTTTTAAAGAGTCTGCCTCCGCTTCTTCGCCATCCCTTCTTTTGGGGTATCCACCATGTATATGTCATATGACGAGGTGGCCTTCCAGGCCTCTCAGAGGCGCCTGGCTCTCGCTCATCTCCTGCATTGTCGCCCATAGCATCAATGTCGCCGAGTCGAAGTCTAGCATGTCGGTTAAATCTCGACAGCTGGCTACAAAGTGGGTGGTGGGTGGGCTCAATTTCTTCGTCGTCTGTATTCCAACCATCCCGCCATAGTCCGCCAGACTCTTCCGATAGCGAGAGATGCTTCAGTGAATTCAGGATATCGCCGAAAGGCGAAAAGCCGAAGATGTCCGCGGCGGTGAATTCCATAACCGCGCCCAATCCAAATTGATCGGCAGGGCGCTGGAGGCTCGGAGTCCGCGCCGGAATCACGAAGTTTCGCAGGTACAAGATCAAGATTCGCACCATCGCCGCGGATGTTGAAGCCCCTGTGGCGCGCTATCCACCGCCTCGATATAGGGAGATCGGCTCCGCTAATGACCGAAGCGGATCCGAAAAGCGCTACCAAGGCACTGTCCGGCGGCAGAGCTAGATCGCGCCCATCGTCACAAAGGCGGGCGCGCTTTGGTCAGGCTCAAGTCCGTCAAGATCAAGTCTCCGCGACATCGGCCGTGAAGTTTAAGCTTCCGACCGACCGACGGCCAGGGCGAGCTTCGATCTGCTCCAGATGGCCAAGAGAATTGCCCGCAGCGCAAAGCGCCGAATATTAAGATCTGTCCGGGAGAAAAGTCTCACCCAGACAGCGTTGTTGGTTGAAGATGCCATCAAGCTTATCGGTGACGCACAGAGGAACTCTCAATGACAGCACCAATGTCGGTGTCAAACCGCGGATCTCGGTAGGGGGTCCCGAATCGTGCGTCTAGGCGGATGGTAACAAGAGACGAGGGACACAATGTTTTTACCTGTGTTCGGCCCTCTCGATGGAGGTAAAACCCTACGCCCCGCTTGATTAATATTGATGATATGGGTAGTACAAGAGTAGATCTACCACGAGATCAAGGAGGCTAAACCCTAGAAGCTAGCCTATGGTATGATTGTCGAGATGTATATTGTCCTACGGACTAAAGCCCTCCAGTTTATATAGACACCGGAGAGGCTAGGGTTACACAGAGTCGGTTACAATGGTAGGAGATCTACATATCCGTATTGCCAAGCTTGCCTTCCACGCCAAGGAAAGTACCTTCCGGACACGAGCCGGAGTCTTCAATCTTGTATCTTCGTAGTCTTGGAGTCCGGCGGATATTGATAGTCCGACTGTCCGGACACCCCCTAGTCCAGGACTCCCTCAAGGCCCCTTCATCGTCACCAAAGTTCTCAACAATGGAGCGTACCGTCTTTACAATGTCGATCGCCAGATTGACGAGCCACGAGCTTGGAATGCGGAGTTGCTCCGCCCCTTTTGTACTTAAGTACTCACTCGGATGAGATGTAATAAAAGTACCTATGTAGTTTATTTATCAAAGACAAGGGTGTTATAATTTTTCGAGTGATTGTTGTTACTTTTGTTTACGTGAGAAATCCCCCAGTGGGTGGCTTAGCTGCGAATCTGTTTTGCCTAAGTTTGTAAAAAAATCCCTACCGAGTGGCGAGCCAGCCTCCCACTCGAGGGCTTAGCTGCGAATCCGTTTCGCCTAAGTACTTGAAAATCCTACCGAGTGGTGAGCCAGTCTCCCACTCGGGGGCTTAGCTGCGAATCCGTTTCGCCTAAGTACTTGGAAATCCTACCGAGTGGTGAGCCAGCCTCCCACTCGGGGGCTTAGCTGCAGTCCAGTACTCGCCTAAGTATTTAAAAATCCTACCGAGTGGAGAGCCAACATCCCACTCGGAGGCTTAGCTGCAGTCCAATACTCGCCTAAGTATTCAAAAAATCCCACCGAGTGGAGAGCAAACCTCCCACTCGGAGGCTTAGCTGCAATCCAGTACTCGCCTAAGTATTCAAAAAATCCTACCGAGTGGAGAGCAAACCTCCCACTCGGAGGCTTAGCTGCAATCCAGTACTCGCCTAAGTATTCAAAAAATCCTACCGAGTGGAGAGCAAACCTCCCACTCGGAGGCTTAGCTGCAGTCCAGTACTCGCCTAAGTATTCAAAAAATCATACCGAGTGGAGAACAAACCTCCCACTCGGAGGCTTAGCTGCAGTCCAGTACTCGCCTAAGTATTCAAAAAATCCTACTGAATGGAGAGCAAACCCTCCACTCGGGGGCTTAGCTGCAGTCCAGTACTCGCCTTTAAAAATCCTACCGAGTGGAGAGCAACCCTCCTACTCGGGGGCTTAGCTGCAGTCCAGTACTCGCCTAAGTATTTGAAAATCCTACCGAGTGGAGAGAAATCCTCCCACTCGGGGGCTTAGCTGCAGTCTAGTACTCGCCTAGGTATTTGAAAATCCTACCGAGTGGAGAGCAATCCTCCCACTCGGGGGCTTAGCTACAGTCCAGTACTCGCCTAAGTATTTAATCCATTCCGATCCGCAAGGACGAGGAGGTGCAGGTCGACTGCTACCCTCTCCTTCAGAGCTACGCCAAAAATACAATGTGCGCTCTGCAAGGACGACGAGGTGCAGGTCGACTGCTGCCTTCTCCTTCGGAGCTACGCCAAAAATACAATGTGCGCTCTGCAAGGACGACGAGGTACAGGTCGACTGCTACCTTTTCCTTTCGGAGTTACGCCACAAATACAACATGCGCTCTGCAAGGACGACGAGGTGCAGGTCGATTGCTACCTTCTCCTTCGGAGCTACGCCACAAATACAACGTACACTCCATCCCGATCCGCAAGGATGCAGGTCTGCTGCAATCTGTACTCCATCCCTACCTGCAAGAGCGATGAAGTGCAGGTCGACTAGACTTTCCACCTCAGACCTGCGTCTCAAGCATTAAAGTATATTCTGAGTGAAGAACAAAGTTCGCTCGAAGGAAAATGCAAGCATATTCAACGATAAGCCAAGTTCAGATAACATCGTACGGATTCAGAAGTGCTCAGGCGTCAAGCCTGTAAAAGTTTATTGGTTACAAAACCACTCGGCATTCCGAGGCAAATTTAAGGCGAAGCATAGAAGTTTTTTCTTACTCCTCAGGTGGAGGATAGGAGGGCGCGACAAACTAGTCCAGGTCGATTCCGTCAGCAATCCGAGTGGCTTCCATGAAAGATTGGAAGTCGTGCTTCTTGGTATTGGCCACTTTGATGGACGCCAGCTTGTCCTCTCGCGCATCCTTGCAGTGAACACGGACCAGGGACAGAGCAACGTCAGCACCACACCTGGCAGAAGACTTCTTCCATTCTTGCACTCGACCTGGAACGTCATTCAGTCGAGTCATCAGAGACTCGAGGTCATTTTGAAGCGTCTCTCTCGGCCAGAGTGTCGTGTCGATTCGCGACACCGCAACATTTAGTCGAGCAAGATAGTCAACAACTCCAGCAACACGAGACTCCAGTCGGAGCACGTTCATAGCGGCCTCATCCTTCACAGGAGAGTTAATGGGGTCCAAGCTTGTCTCCACTCGACAGGTCTCCTCCTTGATGTTTTGGCGAGAATCAGAAACACAGTTCAAGTTGCTTCAACAGTTCTACGATGAGTCGATGATAACAAGTCAGTCGGATAAAAGAGATTACCTTCAAGCATGATGAATAACTTCTTGGCGAGCCCTTCCAGATAAGCCTCCAGATCGTTCTTCTTCCCTGCCAGTACGCTAGCCTTGTCACTCAAAGCTATCTTCTCATTCTTCGGATGGCTGACCTCCTTGTTGGCCGCGTCGAGAGCAGCTTTCAGATTAGCGTTCTCCTCTTCAAGTTTGCCCACTGAAGCCAGTTTTTCTTCCGCAAGCTTCGTTTTGTCCAAAGACGCCTTCTGCGCCTCGGCGAGGTCATGGTCCTTCTTCTTCAGAGCCTCCTTCATTTTTATCTGCAAAGTGATGATGAGATCAGAATCAGAATGGGCGAAAGATAAAGACAATACAAGATTCTCACCAACCATACCTTTCGCTTCATCTTTTGTCTTCTTGAAGTTCTCTGAACAAGCTTCAAGTCAAGGTCGAGCTGGATATGTTTGTTTTCCATTCAAAGATAGCGAGCCACAAGCTCACAAGATTTCTGCGAAAGGTCAGTCGACAGACATCAAAGATAGATTGCTTCCGAGTGACTAATAGGAAAATCATAGCATTTCTAAGACTACAGCCGAATCAAAATATTCAACAGTAGTCTCAGGGACTACACCCAGTGGGTGCACTCAGCGTGCCCCCACTGGTTCTACCGACTCGGTTCGATCAGTCGACCGAAAGAGCAAAAAAGGTTATAATCCTAAAACTGTAGCACTAAAGCTAAGGGCCAGCAGTCAGCCATGGTCTCATCATGATCTACCAAAAAAGACACAGGTTCTTCAGACCTTAGTCGACTGCCAGCAGTTGACCATGGTCTCGGGGACTACACCCAGTGGGTGCACTCAGCGTGCCCTCACTAGTTCCAAGATTCCATTCGACATGGTCCGACCAGACCGAGTGAAGAAGTTCAAAATATAAAGACTACAATGATCGCCAAAGAGTCCACCATAGTCTCGGGACTACACCCAAAGCAGCACTCAGCGTGCCCCCACCAATCCAAAAATTCAATCGACACACCCAAAGGGTGTACAGATACAAAGATCTTCTGAAAGAAAGTCTTCAGATAGCATATCCTAACAGAACAGGCGGTGTCCAACTAACCTGGACGTTGCTCAAGGGCTGAGCTAGCGCCATAGGCCGCCGGCTGGCTTCCCTGTCGCCTTCACCTACTCCATCATCATCCTCGTCGTGATAGCCTCCTTAGCAGACCCGCTGGTCCTCCTGGGACGTGGTGTGTGGCGAAAGAGAAGGCGGTCAGCAATGACGACGAAGGTCGAGCACTCGTCACCGCATAGCAAAGGACACGGAAGTCCGAGTGATGTTGCCACCTCCCGAACCAAAGTCTCGTGCTCGATGCGACCGAGTGGTCTTGCCACCGGGCGCCTTTCTATTCTCCTCGGCCTCGGCGGCGCCTCATCGTCGTGATCAGGGAGATCGATGACATGAGGAGGAGCTTCAGGAAAAGTCCAAAGTTAAAAACGAAAATCCAATTGACCAAAAGTGAAACTACAGAGATCATACAAAGGTTGGAGGTGGCAGCGTCTTCCATTTCCTGGTCTTCGCTCTCAAGGAGGTCTCTGAGGTAGCAGACTGCAGATTTCGTAAACCAAATGTTAGCCAACGAGTCGACCAAGAGTCTGTCCATGCTAAATGAGGAAATGCAAGTTCTGCTGTTACCCGGAGATGGTGGGAATGACCATTCTCATCTTGGGCAAGGCCTTCGGCGGTTTTGATGACGCCGCTCGGGGATGCTTCGGCGCTTTTTCAGTCGGCGCTGGAGAGGTCGTCCGAGGGCACTTCGACGACTGCCCAACAGGCACAGTGGCTTTGCCACGCTCGACCACGGGGTCGTGGATGAGCTTGGATCGCCTTTCTGTGCGAGGAGCATCGACTTCCTCCTCCTCCTCTTCACCGGAGCCGTCGTCATCCTCTTCCTCCTCACCATCAGATTGCCACTCCTCCTCACTTTCGCCTCCGCTCGCCTCCTCCTCCTCGGCTGTTCTGCACCCGCTGGGCATCGAGTACATCTCGGGTAGCCTCGAAGACAACAAACAAGACAAAAGTCACCGATTGATTTTAAGCAAAGAATGAAGGAAGCAGGATCACAATCGAGATGCACTGGACCTTGTCTACTTTGTATGATTGGTCGAGTGGAGGAATCCTCCTGGCTCCTCGGGGGTTGTCCTTGTTCCCTGTGATGGCAGCCATCCACCTCTCCAGCGTGGCATCCTCGACCTCCTCCGGGTGGATCCGAGTGGTGTCCTCAGTGCCATAATACATCCACATCGGATGGTCTCGATATTGGAGCGGTTGGATGCATCGTCGGAGGAAGACCTCCAAGAGGTCCATGCTGGTCACCCCGTCACGGATAAGCTGGACAACACGTTTGACCAGCACCTTAACCTGCGCCTTCTCCTCCGGGATCACCTTCAAAGAGGAAGGCTTCCTCACTCGGTCCATGGAAAAAGGAGGGAGTCCGCCGATCGCTCTGGGCCGGCTGGTCTTTGCAGTAAAACCAGGTCGACTGCCATCGACGGACCGAGTCGGGAAGGATCATGGCCGGAAAAGAACTTTTCCCCCTCATCTGAACCCCAAGACCCCCACACATCTGAATCACTTGTGTTCTCTCGTCACTCGGATTGGCCTTTTTCACCGTCTGGGAGCGACAGGTGAAAATGTGCTTGAAAAGACCCCAATGGGGCCGACAACCCAAGAAATTCTCGCACAAACACAGAAAGTAGGGAGGTACACGATGGTGTTGGGTGTGAAGTGGTGGAGTTGCGCCCCAAAGAAATTCAGAAATCCCCGAAAGAAAGGGTGAGGCAGCAAAGAAAACCCGCGGTCGACATGGGTGGCCAAGAGAATGACCTCACCATCCTGAGGCTGTGGCTCAGATTCCTTCCCCGGGAGTCGTGCCGACCCATGGGGGATCAGTCCTCCATTGGCCAGGTCGTCAAGATCTTCTTGACGAATCGTCGAGCGGATCCATCGCCCTGGATCCAGCCCTGCGGCAGGCTAGCCCTCGATGAAGATCCGCCCGATCGTCGCCCTTCTTCCTTCGCTTTCGCTGCCGCCTTCTTCGCCCGCTCCAGGGCCGCCGTCTTCTCTTTCACCATCGTCACCGGCGAGACGCGCACAGAGCAGCGGCACTGAGACGGATGCGAATGTAGCAGATAAGTCTGAGGAAGAGGGAAGGAAATGAGAGCGCACTGTTCAAAAACCCCCGTGCGGGGCCTTATATGAGGTTACTTCCGAGTGACTAACTTGTAGGCCCAGGCGATCCTGTCAAATCCCGCAACAGTCATGCACGCGGTACGTGGCAAAAAAGGTGGCGCAGAGATCAAGGCGTCCCTGCCTTATCCCATCCGATTACTGTGGCCTCCTCCGCCCCGCGCGCTTCCCGAAATTTGAATCCCGCTAAATCTGCAGGCTGCAGAGCAACTCGTCAGATGGAAGATTACCTCCGCTCTATCGTTCGGAATTCTCTAAGTAAAGAAATTCACTTGACGAATACAAAGAATGGATCAAGGCGACTGAAAAAGAAGTTGATGCCGTCACCTAAGTTCATTGATCCAGAACAAGACATACTCATAGAACGAAAATGGGTCGGAAGTGTGTTCAACTCCTTCCCCACTCAAACCTCGATCCATTCGGGGGCTAATGATGAAGCCATGTACCTAGGGTAGGGTCATGGCTCTGTCCAAGATACCCTCCCCAAGGACATCTCTAGAAGAAACCACCTTTCAGTCGACCTGGAAGGGTTCCACTCGACGGATTCGAAGACACTCGACCATGAAGCCAACCACTCGACCGCCAGGAGATCTAAAGTCACTCTGCACACAAATGGTCTGTCATTAAGTAGCTTTTATGGTCATCATAGCACTTTATTTGTGGCGTTACCAGTAACGCCCGATCTTAATGTACCTTAAACCCTGCATAACTGAGGGCCGGAGGGGTCTAGCGGACTCTATATAAGCCACCCCCTCCTCAGTGTAAAGTGTTGGCACCCCTATAACTCATATACACATAATCCAGTCGACCGCCTCCGAGCTCCGAGACGTAGGGCTGTTACTTCCTCCGAGAAGGGCCTGAACTCGTAAACATCTTGTGTATACAACTACTCCATAGCTAGGATCTTGCCTCTCCATTCCTACCCCCCCCCTATTCTACTGTCAGACTTAGAACCACGACAGCCGGCTTAGAAACGCTGCTGCAGCAGGTCACAGCGAGACGTGGCTAGCTTAGAGGTGCTCCTGCCAATTTCTCATGTCAACACTTGGTCCGGTGGCTCACTACATGGGGCAATCCGGCGGCGGCTCAGCATGGGAGCCGACGAGTCACGGCCCGGGCCATTTCAATTGAGGGGCAGCTCAAAGTGCTAGCGACAGAGGCAGAACCAAAGCAGCGACTCTGACCAGGCAGAGGTAGCAGCTCGAGGGCGGATGCGTGCACCTGCTTAAGACGAAGGCAAACCCGACCTGGTGGGCTCCTACGTGGTGACTGCTCAGCCATAGGCGGCTCTCGGGTGCAACAGAAGATGCAGCAGTGGTAACCCGGCGAGGCAACAGCAGTGGCTTGCGTGCGAGGTAGGTCACCGTGGCGGTATGTATGATGGGTGCGTCCAGGATGACCCGGCGCCGGTTCACTGTCAGTGAGGCGAGCAGGAGCGAGCCGGTATGGTGATGGCGACTTTAGCAGCCGAGCAGAATCTCGGACGGCAAGGTGACTTGGTGACGGCGGAGGTCGGCCGTCTCGTGGGCGGACTCGGCCCGCAAGAACGACGGCGGCTCGGACTAGGCGGCAGCAGGTCGGTTTGACTCGGACGGAGCAACAACAGATCGACCACGGCAGGTGAACCTTGGCGGGTCAAGCCGAAGTGAGGGCGGACGACTCACGGCATCAGCGACGCACGGCAGTAGAGGACAAGGGTGCGTGTGCTGGCGGTAATCCAGCGCGTGTGGAAGCAGCTCGTTCGGGACAGCAACAGCGAGGCGATATGAGCCTGGGGACTAGGCGAGGGCGAGAGCATGGCCAGCCACGGAGGCGGGCGATTTAAGACCGCAGCGACGCGCGGCAGAGGTGGAGGCGAGGCCAGAGCGGTGGCCATCAAGGCGAAACTGATTCCGTGTCCCACGTTAAACCAGCGAGGCGAAGCTAAGTCCGTGTCCCACGTCCCCCTTCGGGTTGTGGATTTCATTTCCCCCTTTTTTTCACGGGCCAGATTTCACTTTTGTGAAAAAGTAGTACTGCCAGATTGATCTTGACTTGACGCCGTCTTGACGTATTTGCTACTTGAGGGATCGAAGAAGGTGAGAGTGTCTAGAGGGGGGGTGATTAGACTACTCGACAAGATAAAAATTCTGTCTTTTATCAAGGACAGATTTTGGCAGATTTTGCATAACACACAAGTCAAGTAGCACACTACACATGCAATTCTAGAGTATGGGCAGCGGAAAGTAAATTGCACAAGTAGTAAAGAGAAGTGGAGAAGATCAAACGCAATTTGGAGACGCAATGATTTTTTCCGTGGTTCCGATAGGTGGCGCTATCGCACATCCACGCTGATGGAGACTTCAACCCACTGAGGGTAACGGCCATGAGAGTCCACGGAGGGCTCCACCCACGAAGGGTCCACGAAGAAGCAACCTTGTCTATTCCATCATGGCTCACGCCCACGGAGGGCTAGCCTTACTTGGGGTAGATCTTCACGAAGTAGGCAATCTCCTTGCCCTTACAAACTTCTTGGTTCAACTCCACATCTCGACGACGGAGGCTCCCAAGCGACACCTAACCAATCTAGGAGGCACCACCTCCAAAAGGTAATAGATGTTGTAGATGATGATGAACTTCTTGCTCTTGTGCTTCAAATGATAATCTCCCCAACACTCAACTCTCCTCACCGATTTGGCTGTGGTGGAAGAAAGGATTGAGTGGAAAGCAACTTGGGAGGCTAGAGATCAAGCTTCATATGGTGGGAGTGGAGCAACTTGATCTCAACACAAGGGTAGGTAGTTCTCTTCTCGTAAATGTAAGGTAGGAGTGGTAGTTCTTTCGATGGCTTTCTCCACGAATGAAGAGGGGTGGAGGGGTATAAATAGCCTCCACACAAAATCCAACTGCATACACACATTTGAGCAATCTCGTGGGACCGGTGGACAACTCGGTGAGACCGATAGTTCAAATAATGTGAACGTTGGGATTTTCGTGGGACCGAATATACAATCTCGGTAAGTCCGATTCGGCAATGACACGAGCATGCCAGCTGGTGGGACCGACTTCATCATCTCGGTGGCACCGATTTGATGATGTATGTTACGTAAACTTGGTAACTCATGTTTCGTGAGACCGAGTTCGAATCGGAAAATCCGAAGTTTACTAGGGTTTGGCTTATGGCTGAGGTGGTTCATCTCGGTGTGGGACTGAAGTTTGGAATATCGGTGGGACCGAGACTACTTATGAGTGTATATGGCGGTGAAAGTTACCGATAGTTTAGGAGATGTATCACTAAGCACTTGAGCAACCAGATCATCATCATAACCTCATCCCTTTAATAGTATTGGCTTTTCCTATGGACTCAATGTGATCTTGGATCACTAAACCAAAATGGAGTCTTGAGCTTTTGCCAATGCTTGCCTTAGCATTTTGAGGGTCCACTTCTTTAGTCCTTTTGCCATGCCAATGTGATTGAATTTCCTGAAACATACTTGATAAAAGCATTAGTCCAACCACAAAGTATGTTGTCATTAATTACCAAAACCACCCAGGGAGCAAATGTGCTTTCAATCTCCCCCTTTTTGGTAATTGATGGCAACACACTAAACAAGACATCAAAGCTTATTGAAAGAAAGACAGAATTATCACGAAAGCTTTGACAAACATGTAGTACATGTGCTCCCCTACAAGTGTGCAAGATTTTCATAAATTATGGTTTTGGACTACCACAAGCACACAAGAGAGATAAGCAAGATGTGCTACATGCAGCTTGGCTATATGCATCAGAGCAGATGAAAAGAAGTGAGTGATAATGCATATGTGCATGGTGATTTCTTGCAAACAAGTATTCACAAGCAAGTCACCATCATGCACATTCTGCAAAGTGCATATACTTACCTTGAGGTTCCTTGGCATTGTACCTAAAGAGATAAACTTGGGAAAACAAGGTTAGATAACACAAGAGTATTTCTTCAACCAACTGCAAGAACATCAAGAGTACCAAGCCAGGATGACATGTATAAAGAGTGTCTCATATTGAGCACAAGCTTGAATCAGCAAACATGTCTCCTAAACTAAAAGATTTTCAATGAACTCGAGAGATTTTGCTTTCCATAAGATATCAATTGTGAAGATTCCTCTCCTTTGAGTTCTCTCGATCAAGGGGTTTGATGGAAAGAGCAAAATCAAAAGAATGATGCCAAATGAGAATGACGCCAATTGTAATGTCCAATGTGAAACACGGCAAGAAATTCTCTTATAAGGAAAAACACGACAAAGCTTTGATGTGATTCTCTCCCCCTTAAGGTAAGATTGCTCTTCTTCTCCCCTAAATCTTCTCTTCTCCCCTAAGTCTTCTCCCTTGACATCAAGTGCCGAAAAGGACAGCAAACTAGGAAGGTCAGGAAGATGGAAAGAAAGAAGTGGGATCCTTAAGAATCACAACAGGCAAAAAGGAACATGCATAGAGAATCATTGAGTGGAGCTGCAGAAGATGATATCCTCGAAGAAATAAATCGGTGACACCGAATTAAGATGGATCGGTGGGTCCGAAAGTCGTGGACTTAGGTAGATCCTTTTCGTTAGACCGAAATATTTAAATCGGTGACGCCGAGTTTAATTCCAAGGAAATACAGAAATAATTCAGCTCACTTTGCAGGAATGTTTCAAAGGATTTGCAATGAATTTGTGAATGATTTTCGAGGAATTGATCGAGCCGTAAGGATATTCACAAAGACAGTAAGAATAGAAATGAAAAGATTCCTAGATGAAGTTTTTTTAATGAAAACTCAATGAGAGAACATAAGAGAAAATAGAAAGACTCCAAAACATATGTACTTCATCTAGATAAAGGTCGGCGACATGGTCACCTATGTTTGAGTATATTGACTTAGGAGTCAAATGAGGACATTTGATCATAGGTCATACTCATCATTTAAGCTCAAAATGGGGTTGCCATTTTTGATTAAGCATTCGATGTGATCACATCTTATGAAGCTGCTTGTACTCATGACTTTGAGCAAAGCTCCTTAAAGATGTGAAGAACATACCTTGGGCTTGTTGTTGCTTTGCTCATGTAGGTAAACTTGATGTAGGTGCTCATTGAATGTGAAGTTGAGCGCCATTTCCACTTGTGTAGTTCATCTTCCTACATGGGTTAGGCAAGCAAGGAAATACTCAAGGATATCCAAGATGACAAGAGTGAAATACTAGATGTATAAGATGTCAAAAGGATATGTGGAATTTTGTTCCTTGAACTCAACATCCCAAAGGGCTAGATACTTGGTCAATGACAAGATTACTCATGATTTGAGTGTGTGGTAATCTTGTGGAATGTAGATCATCCAAGTACCGCAAGGAGTTAGATGCAATACAAGGAGGCAAATGTGTCCAAGACATATGATCACCATCATAAGAGAAATATCAAGGATTAGTCAAGTGGGCTCATGCCTTGCATGCATCAATGGAGTTCTCACTCCAAGTTTAAAGCATCAATGATGTTCAACTCACTTCTTAGCGACAAAACACCTTCTCATCAAGAGGTTTTGTAAAGATATCACGAGTTGTTTGTCAAGACGAACATGCTTAAGATTGATGTCACCCTTGGCAATGTGATCACGAATGAAATGGTGACGAACTTCAATATGTTTCTCGAGAGTGTTGCACGGATTGTGTCCAATTTTAATCGCACTCTCATTGTCACAAAGCAAGGAACATGTCTCACATGTATCCCATAATCCTTAAGCGCTTGTGTCATCCATAGCAATTGAGCACAACACTAACCAGCAGCAATATATTCCGCTTGGCAAAGGATAATGATACGAATTTTGTTTCTTGGAGGACCAAGATACAAGGGATCGACCAAGGAATTGACACGCACTGGTTGACTTTCTATCAACCCTGTCACCGCATAGTCCGAGTCGGAATAGCCAACAAGGTCGAAAGAGGCCCTCTTAGGATACCAAATGCCAAAGTTTGGTGTGTGTATCAAATATCTCACAATCCTTTTAACAGCTTTAAGATGACATTCTTTAGGGCTGCTTGATTTCGAGCACACATGCATACACTCAACATTATGTCGACGAGAAGCACAAAGATATAGTAGAGAACCAATCATAGATCGGTAAACCCTTTGATCAACGGGTTCTCCATCTTTGTC
This sequence comes from Aegilops speltoides, assembly GCA_021437245.1. Lineage (NCBI taxonomy): Eukaryota > Viridiplantae > Streptophyta > Magnoliopsida > Poales > Poaceae > Aegilops > Aegilops speltoides. Next base: position 177,325,328 of record CM038147.1, read on the forward strand.
AAGTCATTATGTCCACTTGTAGGCATGGGGTTCTCATACCTTTGCTTTCTTGCATGTTGAACTTCTTGAAGAGATCCTTGGTGTACTTTGTTTGTGAGACAAAGGTACCTCCTTAGATTGCTTGATTTGCAACCCAAGGAAGAATTTGAGTTCACTCATCATGGACATCTCATACTTCTCCGACATGAGCTTTCCAAACTTCTTGCTAAAATGAGGGTTAGTTGAACCAAAGATAATATCATCAACATATATTTGGCACACAAATAGTTCACCATTAACCCTTTCCGTGAACAGCGTTGAGTCTATCTTTCCAATCTCAAAGCCTTTTTCAAGAAGAAAGCTAGTCAAGCATTTGTACCAAGCTCTAGGAGCTTGTTTAAGACCATAAAGAGCTTTGTGCAACTTGTAAACATGATTAGGCTTTTGGGATTCACAAATCTGGGAGGTTGTTTCACAAATACTTCCTCCTCAATTTCACCATTTAGGAAAGCACTTTTGATATCCATTTGATAGAGAGTAATATCATGGTGATTGGCATAAGCAAGAAGAATGCTAATGGACTCAAGTCTAGCAACGGGGCATAGGTCTCACCATAGTCCATACCTTCGACTTGTGTGTAACCTTGAGCTACGAGACAAGCCTTGTTGCGGATGACTTGTCCATCTTCATCTTGCTTGTTCCAAACACCCATTTGGTTCCAATGACGCTTTTGATCATCCTTGGGCTTTCTACCAAAGTCCATACCTTGTTCCTCTCGGTTGTGTAGTTCTTCGTGCATAGCGCTCACCCAATCCGGTCTTCAAGTGCTTCTTCTACCTTCATAGGTTCAATACTAGAGATAAATGAGTAATGCTCACAAAAGTTAGCTAAGCGAGTTTTAGAGCGAGTAATTCTCCTGAGTTGATGTCGCTCATCATTTGTTCCACGGATGATTTTTCTTGACTCTTGCTCGGACTCGGATAGCTTTTGTTGAGGTTGTGGCTGAGCTTCCTCATCATCTTCATCTTCCTCTTCTTCTTCTTCATTGTTGTTGGTGTTGTCTTGAGGCGGTGGAGAAGGAGGTTGTGGTGGATCTTCTTGTTGCACTTCCTCATCTTGGTGAGTTCCACTTGTGGAGGCCTCCATGTTGCCTTGAGGTTCATCTCGCCGTGAGGTAGGGGGCTCCACATATGTAGATGAGGTACTCTCCTTCACTTCCATGGGACGGATCTTTCCAATAGATAAATCTTGGATAGCTTCCGATGGGTCCTTGTCTCCTACATCAATAGGCATTTGCTCTACTTATGCGAGCCATTAGATTCATCAAACTTCACGCTCACCGCCTCTTCAACCTTTTGGGTGAAATTATTGTAGACACGGTAGGTGTGGGAGTTTGATCCATAACCAAGAAAAAACCTTCATGAGTTTTAGGAGCAAATTTAGACCGACGATGCTTATCAAGGATATAGCATTTCAACCAAAGACACGAAAGTATCCCACTTGGGGTTTGTTACCGTGAGGAGCTCAGATGATGTCTTGCCGAGGAGCTTATGAAGATAAAGCCTGTTGATAGCATGACAAGCTGTCTCGACCGCTTCCCCAAAAAATTCTTCTGTCTTGTATTCATCAAGCATCGTTCTCGCCATCTCTATGAGCTGCTCGGTTCTTCCTCTCAACAACTCCATTTTGTTGAGGAGTGTACGTAGTCGAGAACTCATGTAGAATCCTTCCTCATCGAGAAAAGAGTCTACATTGGCGTTTTGAACTCCGCTCCATTGTCACTCCGAACTTTCTTGATCTTCACCTCAAATTGATTTTGGGCCTTTTGGCAAAGGTTTTGAAGATTCTCCAACTCTGCGATTTGTCATCAAGGAAAAATACCCACGAAATCTGAATAATCATCAACTATAACTAGACCAAAGGAGTTACCACCAAGGCTTTTGTAAGCATTGGGACCAAGAGATCCATATGAAGAAGCTCAAGCGGTCTCCTTGTGGTCATGATGTTCTTCACGGATGACTTCCACCTACTTGTTTTCCTGCTTGACAAGCACTACAAAGTCTATCTTTGTCAAAGAAAACATCTTTAACGCCAAGAATATGATCACCTTTGATCAGCTTGTCTAGATTACGATACCAACATGTCCAAGCCTTCTATGCCATAACCAACCTTTAGAGGATTTAGCAATGAAGCAAGCTCTAGGTTGGGCTTTCTTAGTGAAATCAACAATATATAGATCACCTCTACGGATACCGTAAACGCCATGTTATGATTGTCACGACGAAAGACTTGGCAATCTACTTCGTGAATAGCACATTGAATCCAAAGTCACTAATCTAGACACGGAAAGTAAATTGTATCCAAGAGATTCTACAAGAATGGCATTTTGAATAGAGCTATCATGAGATATGGCCACCTTACCAAGGCCAAGTACCTTACCCTTGGAGTTGTCTCCAAAAGTCACATACTTGCGTGGACCATCGTTCTTTGCAAGCTCTCGAAACATGTCTTTGTCTCCGGTCATGTGGTCGGTGCATCCACTATCAAGAATCCACTCTTTCCACGGACATGTAGTCTCTTAGATTTGCCATAAGATTGAGACTCTTCATGATCTTGTCTAGCTTGGTGTCCGAATCGAGTAATCATCATCATGCTCATGCTCATCATCATATTGACCCATAGATTGTTCATCATCAACACCTAGGTCAATTTGATAACTACTTGCATTAGTTTTGTCAATGTGACAATAATCATCGGAATGCAATACAAGAGCATTTCTAATTAGAACATTGATAAGACCGGATCACCCTTCTTTTCATAAGATCACGAAGCTCAAAGAAGCATTTATCAAAGTTGGGATCATTAAAGATCATATCAAATTCAATAGTCTTGTATAGAATTTCATCAAGACCTCTCAAAGAGTAGTCCGGATAAAGTTCTTCCAAGAACTTCCACATAGCATAGGCGCACTCAAAGTTTGTAACGAGCTCAAGCAAGTTATCGGGTAACCTCTAATGATAAGATTTACAGTCCTAAGGTTACGAAGCAAATCAAGCTCTTCATCCATGGTAGGGTGCAAGGGGTCAAATGGAGGCACATAGGGGTCTCAACATATTTGCGCAAATTGTACGCCTTAAAGATAATAAGCATTTCAATCCTCCACGAGTTATAGGACACTCCATTAAGAATAGGCACTCTATGGCTAACACTCCCAAACGAGACACGCCCATCTTCCTCCAATGGTGTGTAAACCAAAGCAATGGAGACCAATGCTCGATACCAATTGAGGGATCAAGAAGGTGAGAGTGTCTAGAGGGGGGTGATTAGACTACTCGACAAGATAAAAATTCTGCTCTTTATCAAGGACAGATTTTGGCAGATTTTGCATAACACACAAGTCAAGTAGCACACTACACATGCAATTCTAGAGTATGGGCAGCGGAAAGTAAATTGCACAAGTAGTAAAGAGAAGTGGAGAAGATCAAACGCAATTTGGAGACGCAATGATTTTTTCCCGTGGTTCCGATAGGTGGCGCTATCGTACATCCACGTTGATGGAGACTTCAACCCACGGAGGGTAACGATCGCGAGAGTCCACGGAGGGCTCCACCCACGAAGGGTCCACGAAGAAGCAACCTTGTCTATTCCATCATGGCCTACGCCCACGGAGGGCTAGCCTTACTCGGGGTAGATCTTCACGAAGTAGGCGATCTCCTTGCCCTTACAAACTTCTTGGTTCAACTCCACATCTCGACGACGGAGGATCCCAAGCGACACCTAACCAATCTAGGAGGCACCACCCTCCAAAAGGTAATAGATGTTGTAGATGATGATGAACTCCTTGCTCTTGTGCTTCAAATGATAATCTCCCCAACACTCAACTCTCCTCACTGATTTGGCTGTGGTGGAAGAAAGGATTGAGTGGAAAGCAACTTGGGAAGGCTAGAGATCAAGCTTCATAAGGTGGGAGGAGCAACTTGATCTCAACACAAGGGTAGGTAGTTCTCTCTCGTAAATGAAAGGTAGGAGTGGTAGTTCTTTCGATGGCTCTCTCCACGAATGAAGAGGGGTGGAGGGTATAAATAGCCTCCACACAAAATCCAACCGCTACACACATTTGAGCAATCTCGGTGGGACCGGTGGGACAACTCGGTGAGACCGATAGTTCAAATAATGTGAACGTTGGGATTTTCGTGGGACCGAATATACAATCTCGGTTAGTCCGATTTGTAATGACACGAGCATGCCAGCTTTGGTGGGACCGACTTCATCATCTCGGTGACACCGATTTGATGATGAAGGTTACGTAAACTTGGTAACTCATGTTTCGTGAGACCGAGTTCGTAATCGGAAAATCCGAGTTTACTAGGGTTTGGCTTATGGCTGAGGTGGTTCATCTCGGTGTGACTGAAGTTTGGAATTTCGTGGGACCGAGACTACTTATGAGTGTATATGGCGGTGAAAGTTGCCGATAGTTTAGGAGATGTATCACTAAGCACTTGAGCAACCAGATCATCATCATAACCTCATCCCCTTTTAATAGTATTGGCTTTTCCTATGGACTCAATGTGATCTTGGATCACTAAACCAAAAATGGAGTCTTGAGCTTTTGCCAATGCTTGCCTTAGCATTTTGAGGGGTCCACTTCTTTAGTCCTTTTGCCATGCCAATGTGATTGAATTTCCTGAAACATACTTGATAAAAGCATTAGTCCAACCACAAAGTATGTTGTCATTAATTACCAAAACCACCCGGGGAGCAAATGTGCTTTCACTACTGCACATTGACGTGACTTGCTGATTGATTCTTCTATGGACTAGTACTCCCTCTAGTCTGATTAAACAACTTCTTCCTTCTCATGGAAATCATCAATGACAAAACCTCTTTTGGTTCTGCCTGCTGCCGCTGTCTTGAATCTTCTCGGGACTCGCATGCCCTTGTAGGATAACGCAACCATGGAGATTTACTTTCCTTTGGTCTTGGCGGATTACGTCCGCAGAGGAAACAACTGTGATATGCCGGATCACAAGATTGTAGGGGTGGATAGATTGCATCCTTTCGCCTATTTCTTTTTTATCTTGATTAATGAACTTGAAGACGATGTGAATCTTTCTGCGCTGGCTCTTCTTTATCCGGTCAACTGCACGCTTCTCGATCCCTGGGGAGCTCCCTTCAAGAACTCAACACCACCATGCGATAGCCCCACGGTGATAGGCATATAAGAGGCATAAGGGCCACCAAGGAAATCATTTGGGGGCTTGGTCGTTTCCGAACCATAGTCACACCTCTTGATAGGCATAAGGGCCACCAAGGAAATCATTTGGGGGCTTGGTCGTGTCCGAACCATAGCTACACCTCTTGATAGGCATAAGGGCCACCAGGGAAATCACTTGGGGGCTATGGGTTCGAACCATAGCTACACCTCTTGATAAGCATAAGGGCACCAGGGAAATCACTTGGGGGCTTGGTCGTATTCGAACCATAGCTACATCTCTTGATCGGTGCAATGCCACAATTATTACTACTTGGGGGTTCTGGTCGTATCCGAACCATAACTTAAACCCTCTTGATCATACACATACATCATCATATATTGCATTATATATTGCATCATATATTGCATCATCATTACATCATCATAGCATGTATCATATGTCCACGGATATACTGGTTTATATGGCAGGAATCAGTTTTCAAACCAGATTATTCAAATCTTTAATAGCCAACACGGCTGGATTTTTATTATGGTCATCAATAACCAGTATTATGATTAAGGTTTTCAAAGTCGCTTTAGCGCAATGGCTATCATATTATCAATGGATATGATTTATTCTACAATTGAAGGAATAGTCCCGAGTCGTTGCAGGCTTACAACCCGACACTTGGGGGCTACATTATTCAAATTGAGATTACATCAAATATGCAAGTCTCATGTCGTTGCAAGCATGCACCATGACACTTGGGGGCTAATGCAAAGTCATTTTTTGCTCATTTTATTGAAGACCCGACTCATCATATTATAATGAGCCGACCCTTGGGGGCTACCAATTGCTCCTGTCAACAATTCAAGGTACAAAGCTTTTTATCCATTATATTGAAGGGTCCACTACTTGGTTGGTAAAGCACAAGGCTCTTAACTTTGTGGACGTGGATTCAAGCCCCATGATGGGGGTTACATCATATGATGTTATTTTCATTGAAGTATATATCAAGTCCTAGCTCAATATTATCTTACTGAGCCAGCCCTTGGGGGCTACACGTTGATGTTCAAAGTTTACATGATTATATTTACAAAGTCCCTACTCATTATTGCATAATGACCCGGCCCTTGGGGGCTACACTGGTTGAAGTTTCTATGAGCATCAGACAATAACATGTCCCAGGTTGCTGCAAGCATAGCAACCCGGAACTTGGGGGGCTACATATGTGGAATACTCAGTTTTGACTAGAGATTGAGATGAACAAACTGGATTTCTTCAAGATTGTGACATTCATATTGAAGCAAATCTTAAGCTGTTACTACGTTACCTTCTTAAGATTTGAGGGCTACAAGTGATAGGCATATAAGAGGTATATTTCAAAAGTTGATGTTAACAACCAGTTATGATCCGGTGCCATCAATTTTTGTAAACCGGCAGAAGTTCTATATTCTTAAACCAGCAAGTTTTACATTCTTAAACCGGTTAAAGATCAGGTGAGGATTTCAAGGACCAATATTTTTGTTAAGTCATTGGGAGCTGAGTCAAAGAAGTTATTCTTCACAATATTTCTCTGTGACAAACCAATGTCAGCAAATTGATTATGAAGCTGGCCTATTGACCCGGATTTTCTAGAAGGAAATGACAAGGATTTAAAGATGCTCAGGATCAGTTTAAGATGGATAAATCAAAATTAAACTGGGGGCTAATGTCGGGGATATACCCCGCGGTATGACCTGGCTGGAGTTGTAAACGGGTTGGGACATGGTAAACGGGCTGGTGGTAAACCAGCAGACAGTTAAGACAGATGGCTAAGACAGACAGTAAACCGGCGCGTGTTAAACTGGCAGAGTTAAGACAGATGGTAGCACCGGCAGGTGTTAAGTCAATCATAACCCGACAGATAATGTTAAACCGGCAGACCATGTTAAACCGGTAGACAATGTTAAACCTGCAGACCATGTTAAACCGGGAGACAATGTTAAACCGGCAAACCATGTTAAACCGGCAGACAATGTTAAACCGGGAGACAATGTTAAACCGGCAGACGTTAAGAAGCCCAGGAAGGGAAGTCAAAATAGTTTAAGTCTTAGTCCGAGATGGACTCTACATGTAACCCGCCCCTTTAACTTATATAAGGAGGGGCAGGGCTCCCCAAAGAGGGACAAGCAACAAGAAACAATATCTAGGGCTAGACACAACTAGAGGAGAGCCGGTTTACGGCGACTCTCTCATGATGATAATGAGACCTAGCCTCAAACATCATGTAGGGTTTTTACCGGATGATGTTTCCCGGGGCCCGAAGTTGTCTAAATCCTTGTCTTGTGTGTTGATCCGCCATGCGTCTCTCGTCCCACTCAACCCCTCTCAAGCTACCACATAGATGCGTTGGCCTCGCGACTAAGTCCTCACACTAGGACATATGCCGTGACAATTCCACGACAGGTCCCATGCAGGAAATGGGAATGAATGTCAAACACCCTGCCACTGTCACTCGGCCGCAAACATTGAGATTCCTGGTTTTTAAATTCTAGTAAATCCACAATTCGTCTGAAATTCATGAAACTTGGCATGCTATCATGAAGCGGCATCAACATGTCGTGGAATTTTTTTGTCCCATTTGGGGCAGGTTTGGGTATAAGCTTCTCACAAACCAGAGCTTCTCACAACAAGCCTGATGGTTTCGATAGGGAACATCCCACCTTTGGGGACGAATTGATATCCCCTGCCTCTTATTGCTATCAAAAAAATTCTAGTGTCAACAGAGAAAAACAGGAGTGTTGTGTCAATTTTGGATTTTTCGAGGTTCGTTTGGACATTTTTATGCGTTAATTGGGTTTTTGATGCATTTGTGTGCATAATTCAAATTTGAACTACATGCACATTCTCTAATGCATATAAATTGGTTTAAAATTCAAATCTGTGTCCTTGGTTGCATGCTTAGGTCCCATGCAAGAAATGAGAATGAATGTCAAACACACTGCCACTGTGACTCGGCCGCAAACATTGAGATTCCTGGTTTTTAAATTCTAGTAAATCCAAAACTCATCTGAAATTCATGAAACTTGGCATGCTATCATGGAGCGGCATCAACATGTCATGGTAAATTTTTTGTCCCATTTCGGGAAGGTTTGGGTATAAGCTTCTCACAAACCAGAGCTTCTCACAACAAGCCTGATGGTTTCGGTAGGGAACGTCCCACCTTTGGGGACGAAATGATATCCAATGCCTCTTATTGCTTTCAAAAATTTTCTAGTGTCAGCAGAGAACAACAGGAGTGTTGTATTAAATTTTGGATTTTTTTTCGGGGTTCATTTGGACATTTTTATACATTAACTGGGTTTTCTAGGCATTTATGTGCATAATTCAAATTTGAACTACATGCACATGCTCTAGTGCATATAAATTGGTTGAAAAAAAATCAAGTATGTGTACTTGTTCTCAAATTAACCTCCGGGCCTGTTTCCGCGTATCACACACATCTTGTTAAGTTGAACCGTTGATGTTCTCTTCCCTAATCCAAAATAGTTCATTCAAGTGAACCGTATGTCGTATATCAATCACACCTTGATTTGGCTGACCATTTCTGTTGCTTTCCCTAATAGCAAATAGTTCATCGGAGCGAACTATATGTTGTATATCACACACATATTGATATGGCTGCCCGTTTCTATTGTTCTATCTAATCGCAAATAGTTCGTCTGCATCAAACGTATGCCCATCATCACACACGCAAGTAAAATCTGAATCGTGTTTGATGTACCCGCCATTGCAAACGTTTTGCACCTTTTTTATGGTTATTTTACATCACTATTTATGATTAATGGATCGCACACAGTTTCGTCAAAGGGTCTCTGATCGTAGTGTCACGTTAGCAACATCCTGCAGTAGTGCAAGTTAAGTACCACAGGTGGGAGAAGCCAAAAGGAAGCAGTCACAAAACACAAAGTCGGTCGGCATGAAGTAAGTGAAAATAAAAATCCCACTAATGTGGGGTACATGAGATTTGATCCTACTCTGCGAGCTACATGAAAACTTGCTTGCCCTCCTTGAAAAAAATGAGTCAACGACACGAAAAGGTTATGTCATAAAGGCAACACCTCGGTCAGGGAACCATTAGAGGATTTCTCAAGACCAAACCACAGGGCCATTAAGCACCCAAAAAAATAGTTCCATGTTTAGCTTGGGTTTATACCAATAGGTTGAATTGCCTCACTTCTTACGGAAGCATTTCTGAAAATTAAAATTCGCCAGATATTCGAAGTGGGGTGACATCAGGAGCACTCCTCAAACTGCAAAGGAGGTGGAAGCCGAAGGCCGGCTAACACAAGTTTTTCTCTTAAATGGGTCCGAACCAAAACCGGCCATGTGACCATTATACAAAAAACATTGCTGCGGGAAGAAGGATGACTACAAGGAAGTTTTTACAAGTTTGGTCAATGATTTTGTCTAAACGACAATCATTCTCGGTCATCCTAGCAAAAGGAATAACTCGCCCAAAGTTACTGTCCGGCTATATTTCCTTCCCGCCAAGTCCTTCGGGACCAACTTCAGCAAATCTCTATGATATCCAAACTTGGAAAGTGCATTTGAAGCATGTCCCATGCATATCGAGTACCTTCTCGGCATGCCGAGATCTTCCACAATTAAATTCGCTTGCGAGCTTCTTGGAGGCATTGGGAGAAGGCAAGCTGGTACTCCTAAAGTTTTTCCTCAAGCCATAGAGCTCGGTAAACGCCTTCCATCGCCGTCCTTGTAAGTTGGTGTATCCCTCCCAGCTGCCTCAAGCTATCCTTCAAGGTAGCCCCTTCAGCTCCAACCGACAGATCCGAAAGATTCACTACACAAGAGAAAACAAGGGTGTATGAAGTTAGAACACGTTTCATCAAAGATGATGTTATAATGTGTGACACAGAGTCACCACTACTGCAGGATGCCGCTAACGCGACACTACGATCAGCGACCCTTCAATGAAACTGTGTGCGATGCAATAATCGCAAACGGTGGTGTGAAAAAACCCTCAAAAAGGTGCAAAACGTTTGCGATGGCAGAGACATCAAACACGGTTTAGATTTTAGTTACGTGTGCGATGCTGGGCATATGGTTGATCCAGCAGAACTGTTTGCGATGAGGAAGAACAACATAAATAGGCATCCATATCAATGTGTGTGCGATATACGGTATACAGTTCCCTCCGGTAAACTGTGTGCTAGTAGGGAATACAACATAAATGGTCAGCCAGATCAAGGTGTGTGTGATATACGGCATACGGTTCACTGGGACAAACTGTTTTCGTTAGGCAAGAGAACGGAAACGGTTCATCTTAACAAGATGTGTGTGATATGCGGCATTTGTGATCAGCCAAAAGAACACAAAGGATGCGTGTAAACCAGATGTGTGTGATACACAGCAAACAGTCCACTCAGATGAACTGTTTGCGTTGATAAATTATAACACAGACGGTTACTATAGTAAGTTCATGTGCGATTCTGATCGTACAAAAAACTTTGAAAAATGCAAACTAGTTGCTTGCGGTGGCTAGGAGTATCGCACATGATGCATCTGCGAGTATTCGTGCGATGATTAGTAAGTTACACATAATGAACGGCCACAAGGGTGATATGCTGATCATGGAGTCCGAGAAGACCGTCATCAGAAGGCCGCGGGCTCAGCTTTTTAGCCTATATTTTATTATAATTGTATGCATGAGTAGGTCGTGAGTGTTTTGTGCCTTGCCACATGTGGCATTTTAAATTATCTTGAATATGTAAGATAATTATTAACCGCTGCCATTGTAAATTTGCCTCAACAGCGAGCAGAGCGTGCGCAGGAATGCCACGGACCCGCCAAAAAAAGCAGGGATGCCACGGCAAGCAACCACGTGGTCAACCTTCTGGAACCCCATGAGAGACGCAATGGCGCATCCATAGGACATGATGGTGATATCATGACCATGTGTCATAGTAGGCAGACACGTACACGTACACCGAGAACAAGGGCCCATGTTTCGGGCTTTCAATGCATGGCATACGGTTGATCCAAAAGAACTATTTGCGATGAGGCAGAACAAGAGAACATAGGGCTTTGTAGCCCCAGAACCATCAATAAATTTTGACTTTGTTCCTCGTCACATTGCAGATTACAACGAGATAAGTAATTGAAAATCTGTTCACACCGATCAAACTAATATGTGTTCACACTCAGCACCGGGCTATAAAAACTACCCACTTGAAAATTACTTCACAGTTCCTCTCCTTGTCACCCACAAAATTGGTCTTTCCTGTCAAGTCATTCCACCATGACCGGTAGGAGGAGTTTCGGGTGGGCATATAACCAGGCAGCAAAGACCAAGGCCGCGGAAGAACTAGAAAGGTCCCGTCACGAAGCGGCAGCCGTAGCAGAGATGTCCCGGCGTGCCGCGGAGCCCTCGAACGAGCTCTCACGGGCATGCGAGGGCTCTCACAAGAGCACTCACCACGTCGGCGATCACGACGAGCTACCATTGCTGAAGTCCTTGGCCGGCGATGACGACATTCTCACTGGCCTCATTAAGCAGCAGGAGCTGGTCGACGGCTTGATGTAGCTGCTCGAGATCAATGATGCCTCGGTTGACAAGGCGACCAGCCTCATCGAGCAACTCATGGGTGACAATGTGAAGCTCCTCAAGGCGCTCGCCGAGAAGGAGGAGGAGGCCGCCGGTTGGAAGATGTTGCATGAGCAGAGCAGTGCTTCGGGGATGACGTTGATAGTGGTCATCGAGGAACCGATGGATGACTTGAGGAAGCTCCTGATCGAGCGCTAGCTGGAGGTGGAGTAATTCGTGGCTGCTTTCAAGAAAAGTCGTGAGGAATTGAGGAAGGAGCTGGAGGAAGTCATCGCTCGGCGATCCATCGAAGAGTAGATACAGTAGCGATCTAGATTGTTGTCTGGAATTTCCTTCTCTTAACCCCGTGTCTTTCAGGCTTTGCCGCATGTGGCATTTAAAATTATCTGGAATATGTAAGACAATTATTATCTGCGCCATTGTAATTTGTCGTCGTACTATCCGTTACCATTTTATTTGTCATCGTATTATCCATTGCCCTATGTGGCAATTTAAATTAGGCCGGAATACGAGCTGAAAACACGAACAAAGAAAATGTTGCCATGGGATCACAACCAAACACCCTCTGTCCACCCCTAAAAAAACCTCCGTCCAGGTGCTTTAGTTAACCCATTAATGGAGAAGTTTTGAGCGAGGCGGGCGGCGGCTGGTGAATGGTGGTCAAAGAGCTCGCTTCCCAGTGAGCATGGGTGGCCTTGCTGCTCGCATGTGTCCCGTCGAGCCTGCGAGGTGGACAAGATGCACGCGTCCCGTCGAGCCTGCTCGGCGGACTGCTCGCACGCGTCCCGTTGAGCCTGCACGGTGGACTGCTCGTGGTCATCCCGTCTAATCAAGCAGCTGCACGCACGCCACTGATATGGTTAAATATTGACACGGTTCATATAATACAACCGTTTGTGATATTAAAGTGTCAGCTTATTGTTTCAAAAAGGACTTCGTTGGCTACTAATGTGTGCGCCTCTTCTCAAACTAGACGATTTTTTTACCACGGCATATATGTGCCATGTCATGAAACCATGCCAAGTTTCATGTTTTTTGGGTGAGTTTTTGATTTACTAGGATTTAAAAACCGAGATTCTCAATGTTTCAAGATGACGACAAGTTTTTAATTCATTCCCATTCCTTAAATGAGACCTAAACATGCACCCAATGACACATGTATGATTTCCCACCCATTTTGCTTCACTGGAGCATGTTCTTGTAGTTCAAATTTGAATTATGGACTACATTAAATGCGTAGAAAACTTAATTAGTAATATATACAATGGCCAAACGAACCCTAAACAGTTTCAAATTTTGGCACGACACTCCTGTTATTCTAGGTTGCCTGTAGAAAACAAAGTTCTAGGCTTGAAGAGGCAATGATTATCATTTCACCCACCAAATTGGACAATTATATGTACCATGTAGTGACACCCCTGCCAAGTTTCACAATTTCCTGGTGAGTTTTGGATTTACAGAGATTTATAAACCGAGATTCGCAATGTTTGTGGCCAAGGCAGGACGGCGAGACAGTTGAATTCATTCCTATTCGTTCCATGGGACCTAAACATGCACCCCAAGAACACACATGTACATTTTTCTAGCCATTTTGGTGCACTGGAGCATGTATTTGTAGTTCGGATTTGAATTATGGACATGAAATGCATAGAAAACTCAATTAATGAATAAAAAGGGCCAAACGAACCCTGAATAATTTCAAAGTTCAGCGTGAATCTCCCGTTGTTCCGTGTTGCGTGTAGAAGAAAATATGAGGCTAAAAGAGGGAGCGATTATCGTTTAGCCCACAAGGGGACACGTTTCCCTATCGAAACCACGAGGGTTCTTGCGATAGGCTCCGGTTTGTAAGAGGTTTGTAATAAAGCTTGGCCCAAATTGGCAATGTTTTTACCACGACATATATGTGCCATGACGTGACATCTACCACCTTTGATGACTTTCTAGTGAGTTTTGCATTTATGGGGATTTAAAAACCGAGATTCCAAATGTTTGAGGACGAGCCAGGACGCTGATAAGGTTGTATTTCGTTCCCATTCCTGGCATGGAACCTAAACATGCACCCAAGGACACATGTATAATTTTTCTAGCCATTTTGGTGAACTGGAGCATATATTTGTAGTTCAAATTTGAATTATTGACATTAAATGCCTAGGAAACTCAATTCGTGTATAAAAAGGCCAAATGAACCCTGAATAAGTATAAATTTCAGCATGGATATCATGGCATTCCATGTTGCATGTAGAAGAAAATACAAGGCAAAAAGAGGCAGTGATTACGTTTCTACTACAAGGGGAACACGTTTCCCTACCGAAACCACGAGGCTCCCTTGAGAGAAGCTCCGGTTTGTAAGAGGTTTGTAATAAAGCTTGGACCAAATTGGACAATGTTTTTACCACGACATATATGTGCCATGACGTGACACCGTGCCTATTTTCATGACTTTCTGGTGAGTTTTGGATTTACGGGGATTTAAAAACCGAGATTCCAAATGTTTGAGGATGAGCCAGGACGCCGGTACGGTTGTAATCCGTTCCTATTCCTGGCATGGGACCTAAACATGCACCCAAGGACACATGTATAATATTTCTAGCCATTTTGGTGAATTGGAGCATGTATTTGAAGTTTAGATTTGAATTATGGACATTAAATGCCTAGGAAACTCAATTAGTGTATGAAAAGGCCAAATGAACCCTGAATAAGTTTAAATTTCAGCACGTATTTCCTGTCGTTTAATGTTGCCCGTAGAAGAAAATACAAGGCAAAAAGAGGCAGTGATTATGTTTCGACAACAAGGGGAACACGCTTCCCTATCGGAACCACGAGGCTTCTTTGAGACAAGCTCCAGTGTGTAAGAGGTTTGTAACAAAGCTTGGCCCAAATTGGACAATGTTTTTACCACAACATATATGTGCCATGACATGATACCATGCCTACTTTCATGACTTTCTGGTGGGATTTATGGGTATTTAAAAACCAAGGTTCCAAATGTTTGAGGACAAGCCAGGACGCCGGTACGGGTAATTCAGTCCCATTCCTGACATGAGACCTAAACATGCACCCAAGGACACATGCATGTATAATTTTTCTAGCCATTTTGGTGAACTGGAGCGTGTATTCGAGGTTCAGATTTGAATTATGGACAATAAATGCCTAGGAAACTCAATTAGTGTATAAAAAGGCCAAACGAACCCTTAATAAGTTTAAATTTTAGCACGGATATCTTGTCGTTCCATGTTGCCAGTAGAAGAAAATACAAGGTGAAAAGAGGCAGTGATTATCGTTTCCCCCACAAGGGGGACACATTTCTCTATCAGAACCACGAGGCTTTCTTTGAGAGAAGATCCGGTTTGTAAGAGGCTTGTTATAAAACTTGTGCCAAAATGGATGAAAAAAATTCCTCGACATATATGTGCCATGTCGTGACACCATGCCAAGTTTCATGATTTTTGGGCGAGTTTTGGATTTACTGGGATTTAAAAACCAAGATTCTTCTACCAAATGTTTTCAAATAGCACACGGTTCACTCACGAAAGCCGTGTGCCTACCAAACCGTGGCTGATGCCCCCTCCCCCCTCCTGCGCGCGTGATCTGAATCGTGCGTTCTGATTGGCCAGAACCCAAACCCCACGGATCATACGTCTGCACCGTTGGATGCTCCCAGATTGAACGGTATCGACAGCACATGCAGTACATGGGTAAGCACTGTGCGCATGCGTCGTGCTAGCTCACGCTTCCTTCTCTTCTACGTTTTCTAAACAGGCTACCGTTTCCCGCCACTCCTCTCATCGGTTTCCCGCCTCTTCTCCCATTTGTTTCTCGCTACCAGTGTTAGTGCTCATTGAAGGCTAGGCGGCAACACACCAGCCATGTAAATATCCTACACAGTTTCTAAAACAACAAATGTGCATGATAGGAGGGAGTAGGTCCCATAGGGTGACCAGCGTGAAACGCCTTAAAGGCAAGGAGGCAATTCCTATCAGCAAGGTGCCGCTTCCCATCCGCTAGCCTAGTGGAATAGAATGCAGCAGCACGTTCGAGCTGGAGTAGTCCAAGGATGGGTGACCCGATGGGAAGTTGCATATCTCAAGATTCATTTAATTGATAGGTTATTTTTTTTGTTGTATAATCACCACGAATGCTCAAGCGTGAGCAAATGGTGCAGGTACTAGCTTAACCGATGCAAGTGCGCTGTAAAATCACCATGACTGCGCAAGCGCGAGCAAATGGTGCAGGTACTGGCTTAACCTATGCGATGCAAGTGCATTGTAAAATCACCACGACCGCGCAAGCATGAACAAATGGTGCAGGTACTGGCTTAACCGTGTGCGATGCAAGTGCACTATAAAATCACCACGGCTGCGCAAGTGCCGGCAAATGGTGCAGGTACTGGCTTAACCATGTGTGGTGCAAGTGCGCTGTAAAATCACCATGACTGCGCAAGCGTGAGCAAATGGTGCAGGTACTGGCTTAACCGTGTGCGATGCAAGTGCGCAGTAAAATCACCATGACTGTGCAAGCTAAAGGTGGGTAAGTTTATTTAGAAATTAGGACGAACGTGTGTGAACAACCAGCTACCTAGAAGTATAAAAACAAACTACCCGCTTTGAGCGTTTCAAAAATCGGCGGTTCCACCACTTTTCCTTATTATCATACACGCATATTCTTATTGGACCGTGCGCCATCTTGAGCACTCTCACCCTACATCAATTCCTTTACCCAAATTTTAGTAGCCGTCGTACTTCAACCTTTGCCCACACTCCTCCAGCACCGACCTTATAGCAAAATTGCAGTAGCCGAGGCATTTGAACTGTCGCCCTCCCTCGTCCACCACCATCTCCACCCACCATTACTAAATTTTTTAGTAGCCGTGGCGTATCCTCAAACACCACCATCCTCCCTTCCACAGTCCCCCCATCCACCCCCTCCCCCCTCGAATCCTAGCTCGAGGTCTCTGCCGGCGCTGCCGCCAACCCATGTTGGTCTGCCCATTCCTCCTAGCTTAGATAATAAAGTTCAGGTTACCCAGCGATTCCCATACTGTCGCCCCACTCCCCTGAGTTTTGAGATGAGGCGTACGGTGTCCCTCCCCGCCAGATCCACATCCCCTACTCCAGAATGTCGCAGCCTAATCTCGACCACGTATCCCAGGGAGCCAGACGAGCGTTCGGCCAAGAAGAGGTTTATCATGGCCTCTCCGGCGGACGTTAGCGAGGTGGTCGTCATTCGCCCCGACCTATCGATCCCGGAGCAACACATCGCCACAGAAGCCGGTGAAGACGTTGACTATGTTTCCATGCCGAAGACTTCATGTCAGCGGGCTTGCGTATTATTGTATCTCGGGAAAGCTGGCTACGACATCAATCTCATCGACAACGACAGCTTCACACGGGCCATTTCATAGGTTACATGGTCCATCCCCAGCCCCTCTTGTTCAACCGTTGTTGATCTCTTCAACGGCCCTGCCGCTGATCTCCTCCGCCAAGAGGTCAAGGATTTGTGATCTTTATACGCCATCGACCCCATTTTGTCATTTCTGAAGGACACGTTCTATGGTGGCGGCTTGGGATCCTCAGTTGCCAAGTCAGATCTCATCGACCACGATGACGACCATGAGGAGGGCACCCACAAAGGTTCTTCCAAGGTGAAACAACCCATCTGTTATATCAGAGAGCGTATCATGGGTCTGTGCTCTTCCAACTAGAAGGATCCCATCCATGAAATGTGAGGCAACATCCTATCAGCAAATCTTACCTTTTCTAGCTTGTCAACCCGTACCCTTTGTTGTAGTAGCATTTGTCGTGCAGTGCTATAACTGTGTCGTGTTTAATTATTTCAGTTATGCAAAAATGTATTGTTCAATAGGGCTATGTTATGTTTAAGTATGAATTTTCCACTTTAGTTTCACGAATGGCTATATTCGGTTGTTTATAGTGAGTAGATGCCTTGTTTATCTGTGTTTGGTTGTTAGGTTGGTTGCAGTGAGCATTTTTCCAGTTATCAAGTTGATGCCTTGTTTATATGTATTTGGTTCTTAGTTTGGTTGAAGTGAGCATTTGTCCAGTTATCAAGCAGATACCTTGTTTATCTGTATTTGGTTGTTAGGTTGCTTTTTTTAGCATCTGTCCAGTTTTCAAGCAGATGCCTTGATTATCTGTATTTGCTTGTTAGTTTGGTTGAAGTGAGACTCTGTCCAGTTTTCAATGGCTATATTTGGTTGTTATGCTGATCATTTATGCCTTGTTTATTTCAGTCGTTCACAATGTGCTATTCATTATGTGCAAGTCCGAATTGTGCCGCTCGACTACATCAATACCAGTTTGAATGGCTATATTTGGTTCCAGTTATGCCTGGTGTAGTTAACACATGCCCTTTATTTCAGTTTACACATTTATGTAGTGATGTTTAAGCATTACCTACGTTCTATTCATTTTCAACAATACCAGTTTGAATTGCAATATTTGATGGTTGTTAAGCCTGCTGTCGGTAACATTGCCTTCCATTTTATATATGCTTTAACAGCATGCTGAAACCAACACATTCAAGCTATCATTTGGATATGATATTGTATACCTTTGCTATATTTGTTTGATGCTAAGGTTGTTGTACTTATCATGCCTTTCCACTACTTATGCAGGACAACAACGGGAGTGGCCACCATTTTATACCGAGGTTAGCTTCATCCCTTGGCTTGTACTCCCCTGTCGTTCCATAATGTGCATATAGATCCAGGCCTGGACACTTGTTAGCTTCTAATATTGACTTGTTGCTTGTAGGTACATATGCCCTTGGCAAGGATCCACGCATCGACCCTTTTTGCATATGGGGCAATGAGATATTCATGAACAAGCATCAAGTGAGGAAACTAATAAGGATTATTAGCAAAAAGATACGAATGGTGGCAAGCAAATTATTTGTTTATGCTCTATATAACACAATAGTGAGCAGTAGGACGGTAACTACAAACTCTGCAACCTTCTCTTTTTACTTCCGATAATGAGTTGTTAGACAACAATGTCTGAATATTTTCGTTCGCAGTGGTTCCCGAAGCAGTTCACTCAAGATTACCTCACAGAGTACATGATTGGTGGACACGCAATGAAGGTTAAAGTATTTCATCCAGACTACAGTGAGCATCGAGAAGTCAAAATGAAGACAGTGAAGGATGGACGGGCAGCCATCACAAGGGGTTCGCCTAGAGTCGTGCACGCATTACGCATGGAGGAGGGCACAATATGGGCATTCCGCTTCAGCTTCTCCAGCAACCAGAATGTCTTTCGCCTCTCTCTTTATAGTCTTTAGTACAATTGTGGTTCATAATTCTTACTTGGTGCTTCTGTAGTTCTTTAGTATATACCTGTGCATCGAATTATGCATTCGTGGTTGAACCTATATTTGTAATAAGGATATGAAATAAGTGATTGCCTACTATAAAATTCAAAACATATCATTTTTAAATTAGGGATTAATTATGGATTAATCAGGGATTACACTGCACACGGTTGACGAAAGCGAAACGTCTGCGATAGATGCGGGATCAGACACGTTTCTAGGATCTGCTACATGTGCGATCAATCTCCACTGCACACACGATCAGCCAAGAAAATCATGTGCGATCAATCTCCTCTACACACACGATCAGCCAAGAAAAATTGTGTGCGATTAGCAATAGCATCGCACACAGTTCTTTCTTATTAAATGTTTGTGATAGTCACATTATCACACATGCTTAGAAATTATAGACTGTTTGTGATATTGTGTGTGGCACCCCGGCTCAGAGAAACCGGAACTCCCCATATTCCAGCCCAAAGATCAAGGATAAGTCTTCTGGGATACGGAACTGCTTAGCATAGAACAAATCATCTCTTTATTAGAATCTATATTGGGTACAAGGGGTTCTAATATAATGGGGAATTACATCGGCACGGCGACACTACGCCTGCCACTGTTGCTCTATGCAAGCAGCAGAACAACTCGAAGCAGCGGAATAACTTCTAGCAGCGGTACAACGACGAGGTGGTGAACTCCACTCCGCAGGGGCTCTGGCTAGAACGCTTATCCTAGCTTGCAAACAAGCAATCAAATCCGGCATGACCTGCAAACTGGCATGACACGCCAGGTTAGTACATTGAATGTACTTGCAATCTCAGAATAACCAAAAGTATTCAAGTCAAACAACAGCATGGCAATTACAAGTTAAGCATGAATTAACATGATATCATCAGAACAACATGGCATGAACAACATGAACATGATACACTAGGACAATATGAGCATGTCATGAACAAATCTGAAAATACTAGCATGCAACATGACGACACTATATGCACCACTTACTCTGCTCGGGTTATCTCGTAACCATCACATGCATCACTTACCAACCTCGGACATCACACGATCATCTTAGGATCAAATCAAGCTTGGTATAAACAATACCGCAGTAATCATTACATGACCACAAGGAGGTTGACCTTTACCCTTGACTCCCGCACAACATCACAAATATCCAACAACTCAGTATCCTCGATACCACGTTGAGCATTCACAGATCACAAATGGAACCACACTTGGTTCAACGGGTTACCTCGTAACCAAACGGTGATTAGTCACGGATCACATATCCAACTTATCTCATCATCGAACTGGGGTTGCTATTAAGCACATCATTATTATTATTACTATTGACCCATAGTGTGACCAACTACGAACTGGGCCCTTATCCGCGGGCGCGGCTATCGATAGATTTAACACACACACACACACACACACACACACACACACACACACACACACACACACACACACACACACACACACACACACACACACACACTAAAGAGGTAACACACTTTACCCACACCACAGAACCCATGGCCTCGCACTCCCATCCGGGTGGACCAATGTCGTTCCGACAAAACTGATCTACTGCCATGACACTCCCCGGCCACTCCGACCAACACCCTTGTTAGGTTCAGTCCTGGGTGGCCGAGCCTACCAAAGGCAAAACGGCCACCGTCATGGCAAATAAATGGTCCCAAACGGGGACATGGATCCATATAACAACAACAGGCCCACAAGGCTTATGTCCGCCTACCTGATCAGGGTAGCGCGCGCCCATAACCTTCCCTAGTTGGAGGCACCGGCGAGAGGCATGGCAATAAACCCAGTTAGGACCGTCCCATTCTGGCAAATGTGGTTGCACTTGTCAACTCGATATGGTGGCACCATGACTCAGCCAACAGTTGTTCAAGTTCAATTAAGTTGGGTTAAACTTGAATGCAATAAGCTGAGTCATATGAAATAACATGATGCAACTACAATGCATGAACATGATATCAACATAAGCATGGTTGTGCAACATCACTTTTTAAACATATTAACAACAATAAGTCATGGATCCGACTGAGCATGGCATACTGACTAGCATGAATAACACAAATATACACTTCTCAGAAACATAGCATGACCACTAGCATCAACAAAAGTACCATGCAATCACATAACGATAATACTACCATGCAAGCATCTAACCAACCAGATGCAAAGAAACATGCATAACAACAGCACTCGGAACAGACGATAGTCATGCACCGAAGACCATCACCAACATCAACATGTACTACTAGCAGGCATAAGCATACAAAGCAATACTAGCAAGAATACATATGATAACCAAGTGCATCGAAACATAGCATGAAGGTGAGCATGAAACTGTAAGCAGTACCGAAACAACGTTAATAGTTGCAGAAAAACAAACAGATAGTTATTAAATGTTCAAGTTGAAAATCATGGATATTGCATGGCCATCATGCAAGTGAGTATTGTGGCTTGCCTGGGGGTGGAGAAGACACCGGGTAAAAGTGCGGTGATGCCGCGGAACGATTAGCCGAAAACAGTTCTCTCCCGGAGCGGGCTGTTTACGGGAAAGGGCAAAATGGTCATTTCCAGTTGTCAAACCATAGTGAAAATGAGGGAAACAGAACGAGCTCAACGAGACGAATATATGGGTGTTGGATTCACTTAAATCGGACTCTCGAGCAAAAAGTTATAGCCCGACGAAGTCTAGGGACCAATCTGTAAAAAGATATCTACAAACAGGCCCCTGAGCTGAAAAAGGGAAAGCGCAAAACTGAGAATATGCTTATTAACGGAGAAATCGTATTCTAGGCCGAAGTAGGAGGAAAATACGCTTTCCCACTAGGGGAAGCGTACTTATGCCCGCAGAAGATCAAAATGGCACTTTTGAGTAGGGGAGACGTATTCGTGGGAAAACACATCCACTTATCCACGTCAGTACCCGACTAGGTCAACGCGGAGTAGCTGACGCATGGGGCCCGCGGCCAGCTGGCACGGAGGGGTCGTCGCCTTCATCTCCATCGTGCACGCCCGCGCTTGGCCGGGGCAGGGCGAGCTCCGGCGAGGCTTGCCGGTGCTACAGGCCACCTCCCGCGGTGCTCCACCCACGGATGGACTCAGTAGGAGGAGCCGCATCCGAAGGGGGAGGTCACGGCCGCTGACGAGGGACGAGGCAGCCGCAGCACTGACGCCGGCGGAGGAGGTTGTCTGTCGGGGATGAAGACGAGGCCAGGGTGGCTCCGGAGTCGAGGCGAAGGGGTGCAGAGGAGCTAAGGGGTCCGGGTAGTCCTCTGATGAGGTCGGGACGAAGGGGGAGGGCTCGGTTCAGGCAGATTTAGCCAAAGGGGAGCGGCGGCCATGGCGATCAACTACGGCGAAGAGGGGCTCCGGGGCTGAACTGGAAGGTTGGGCGGGGTCCAGGGAGTGGGGTGGAGCGAGTGGTGTGCTCGGACGAGGCCGGTGAAGGCCATTTATAGGAAGGGTGAGGGGTACAGCTCGGTGCCGCCGGGCACGTCCGTCCAAGTTGCTACCGGCTACAACAGTCACGGGGAGGCACGGGGAAGGTGATGAGGGAGAGAGCGGACGAGCCGCATAGGTCACGGAGTCGAGGGGAGCAGAGGAAGAAGCCGAGGCGAGCTCGGAACCAAATGGAGCACTGTGCTTCCATGGGCGTTCGGCGGTGAGCGTTGGTGAGCGTCGGTGAGGAAACGGACGGAGGGGGACAGGGGTAGGGGACGGTGACGACTCGGGGAACACGCTGGACAGGTTCACACGCGCGAAGATGATGAGAGGAGGCGAGGCCAAAGCACAAACGACGTCCAGAGCGCGTGCAGTGCATTGCCAAATCGGTGGTCACTGCCAGGGCTGGCATGCGTGGGAGGCAAACAACTAGCAAATGATGTCTAGGGGTTAGTCCTTCCAGGGTAGGTTACAACTGCGGTGGTGGCTCGATGAAAACTGCTCTGGTTAAGTGGGAATTAACCTCTGAAGTTTGCTGTTGCAAACTTGATCAACTTAGTGTGATCAACAGAGGGAGGCTCTGGGTCAGATGTGATGTTTGGGGTGTTTAGGTTAGGAAGGACTACAGTCCTGGGGAGTTTGAATAGAAATGGATCAAGGATTAATACACTTGCTTTGCAATTGACCAAAATGGTCCAGAAACTTGAGCATCATGATGCACTCACATGGAACATCACCCTGAACTCAAATTGGTCAAGGCAGAGTCATTTGGTCCTATGAAGATGCTCAAAAATTCTCATACCAATTGGCCAAGCCAAAATGGTACTTGCTTCACAAACATCTTTTCTGGACAGAAACTTGCAAAATTCTAGAGGCATTATGGCTTGATGAAATATTCCAAAATTGGGTGGAGATAGGTTATATGGATAATAGAAGGCCTAGAAAAATTTTCATCCATAATGGAGCAAGATAAAGTATACTCGCTTCACAAACTAAAAATTTGTACAGAATCAAAGAATTGAAGATAAGCTCACATGGAGGCATGACATGAGCTCAACTTTGGTGGAGGGCTATTATATGATGATATGAAGGACCATGGAAAATTACAACTCATTTGGATATGCCTAGCTTGCACCTCGTTCAATAAGCTTCTTTCTGGACAGAAACTTTGGAACATCATTAATAAATAATTACTAGGCAAAGGAGGTTGCATTTTGGCATGTGGCAATGATATGGACAGGAAAAGATGTCCAAGGAGTTTGAGGTCAATTGGGCAAAGGAAAATAGCACTTACTTCACAATGTGCCATTTAGGGCAAAATAGGAAATGAATTATTTAAGGATTGTTGTCGGTGTCAAAACCGGCGGATCTCGGGTAGGGGGTCCCGAACTGTGCGTCTAGGCGGATGGTAACAGGAGACAAGGGACACGATGTTTTTACCCAGGTTCGGGCCCTCTCGATGGAGGTAAAATCCTACTCCTGCTTGATTAATATTGATGATATGGGTAGTACAAGAGTATATCTACCACGAGATCAGAGAGGCTAAACCCTAGAAGCTAGCCTATGGTATGATTGTTCTTCGTCCTACGGACTAAAACCCTCCGGTTTATATAGACACCGGAGAGGGCTAGTGAAAGGATCGATATGGTGGACTAGAGGGGGGTGAATAGGCAACTAACAAATTTTAAGCTTTTCTTTACCAATTTAAACTGTGCAACAAATAGGTTGTCTAGATGTGCAACTAAGTGAGCAACCTATATGATGCAATATCAACTAGCACATGAGCAAGCAAGGGAAACAACACAAGTAGGCTTGCAAAAGTAAAGGCACGAAATAACCAAGAGTGGAGCCGGTGGAGACGAGGATGTGTTACCAAAGTTCCTTCCTTTTAAAGGGAAGTACGTCTCCGTTAGAGCGATGTGGAGGCACAATGCTCCCCAAGAAGCCACTAGGGGCACCGTATTCTCCTCACGCCCTCACACAATGCGAGATGTCGTGATTCCACTATTGGTGCCCTTGAAGGCGGCGACCGAACCTTTACAAACAAGGTTGGGGCAATCTCCACAACAATTGAAGGCTCCCAACAACACCACAAAGCTTCACCACAATGGAGTATAGCTTCGAGGTGACCTCAACCGTCTAGGGTGCTCAAACACCCAAGACTAACAAGATCCGCTAGGGATAAGTGGGGGAAATCAAATATCTCTTGGTGGAAGTGTAGATCGGGCCCTTGTCACCCAATCCCGAGCAAATCATCAAGTTTGATTGGCTAGGGAGAGAGATCGGGCGAACATGGAGCTTGGAGCAACAATGGAGCTTGGAGATGGAAGAGGTAGTCAACTAGAGGTAGGAGGCGCCCCTTTTATAGTCATGGGAAATATCCAACCGTTATCCACATGTTCGGCCTGCGACACGCGGTACTACCGCTCCAGGGGCGCAGATTACCGAAGGTCACAGGGTACTACCGTGGCGGACCACGGCATTTCCGCTGCAAAGCAGCAGAGGCCGGACTTGCCTCGACTTGGGTGCAAGATTACATTATGCTGTACTATCGCTATGCTGTATTATCATTTCCCTTGCGGTACTACCGCAAGGCAGAAAGTCATTGACATTTAAGAGCGCGGATGAAATAAATTACATCCGTGCCTACTCACTGAAAATGAGGCAAAGGTAAAATCGACGCGGTACTACTACAAGACGAGGCGCTAGCATTACTACCATTGAGGCGCGGATGTAAAAATTACATCCGCCTCCTACTACCGTGGACGCCGCAGTACTAGGTAGGAGGGCCACGGTACTACGACTCCTAGGGAGCGGTACTCATCAGGGCTCTCGCGGTACTACCGTAGATTTAGCGGGTATTATTGTGAAAGCGGATGTAAAAAATTACATCCGCCCCCACTACCGTACCGGAGCGGCACTAAGCCTCGGAGCCACGGTACTAAGGCTCCAGAGGAGCGGTACTACCATGACCCACAGCGGTACTACCGGAGGTACTTGCGGTAGTACCGCAAGTACAGCAGTAGCCGTCAGATTTAGGCACAACTAGGATAACGAAGAGATGCTCCAAGGTGCAAGGAAAGATAGGACAAGTGTACGTGTTGATTCCACCCAAACCTTTCCGACGCAGACCCCCTCTTAATAGTACGGCTCTCCTACGACTCAAATCCACCAAAGAGAAACGTAGAACAACGCCGACTTCAATAGTCTTCGAGGGGCACCGAATCGTCTCGTGCCTAGTGATGAAGTATCTGAGAAACTCAGGGCACACGATTAGTCCGCAAAAGCATTGTCATCAACCACCAAAACACTTAAGGGATACAAATGCCCTTACAATCTCCCCCTTTTTGGTGGATTGATGACAATACGGGATTTGCACATAGATGAGATAATATTGAGCAAAGACAAACCCCTCCTCTCTAAAATACAGACGGGCTCCCCCTAGATGTGTGCAATCTAGATGAATGCTTTGGACTGCATAGCACACAAACTAGGATCAACACCCCCCCTATATTTTAGAGACCAAGGCATGATAATTAACATCGAAGTAGAGCATATCGTAAAGGTAGCACAATATATCACAAGCTCGCTAGGATAGATAGAGTGCATATGTCTTACACCATAAGAAGTAAAGCAACCGAGGTTCAAACGAGAAAGCAGCAAATAGTTCAAACGAGAAAGATGCAAACACACCGATACACGAAAGACGACACACACGACTCGCAAATCCCTACACTCTCTCTCCCTTTGGCATCGAGGCGCCAAAAAGGTAGAGAGGACACCTACACACAAGAGGTGGCTCAAGCAGGGAACTCGTCCCAACCCTCTCCGTCGGACTCCTCGGCAGCAGGGATGGTCTCCTCGACGTCCTCCTCAGAATCAGTCCACCTGAAGCCTTGCTTCTCCATCCACTCGGTCTCTGGAGTGATGCGCTCCTCAGACCCGCCGGACACATCCTCACCATAGAGCTACAAGATCTTCTTGTCCCTGCGACGACTCTCCTTGGACGCCACGTGAGTCCTGTACTGCCCCTTGGCTTGCATACAAAAAAGAGTCTTCATCTTGTCCTTCAGCTTCTTGGCCCATGATGGCATAGAGGAACTCTGAAGGAAATATGCCCTAGAGGCAATAATAAAGTTATTATTTATTTCCTTATTTCATGATAAATGTTTATCATTCATGCTAGAATTGTATTAACCGGAAACATGATACATGTGTGAATGCATAAACAAACAACATGTCACTAGTATGCCTCTACTAGACTAGCTTGTTAATCAAAGATGGTTATGTTTCCTGACCATGAACAAGGAGTTGTTATTTGATTAACAAGGTCACATCATTAGTAGAATGATCTGATTGACATGACCCATTCCTTAGCTTAGCACACGATCGCTTAGTATGTTGCTACCGCTTTTATCCATGACATATACATGTTCCTGTAACTATGAGATTATGCAACTCCTGCTACGGAGGAACACTTTGGTACTACCAAACGTCGCAACGAATCGGGTGATTATAAAGGAGTACTACAGTGTCTCCAAAGGCGATGTTGGGTTGGCGATTTCGAGATTAGGTTTTGTCACTCGATTGCTCTGGAGAGGTATCTCTGGGCCCTCTCGGTAATACACATCATCAAGCCTTGCAAGCACTACAACTAATGAGTTAGTTGTGAGATGATGTATTACTGAACGAGTAAAGAGACTTGCCGTAACGAGATTGAACTAGGTATTGATACCGACGATCGAATCTCGGGCAAGTAACATACCGATGACAAAGGAACAACGATGTTGTTATGCGGTCCGACCGATAAAGATCTTCGTAGAATATGTAGGAACCAATATGGGCATCCAGGTCCCGCTGTTGGTTATTGACCGTGAATGGTTCTAGGTCATGTCTACATTGTTCTCGAACCGTAGGGTCCGCACGCTTAAGGTTTCGATGATGCTTATTATGAGTTTATGTATTTTGATGTACCAAGGAGTTCGAGTCCCTGATGTGATCACGGACATGACGAGGAGTCTCGGAATGGTCGAGACATAAAGATTGATATATTGGAAGCCTATGTTTGGAGTTCGAATGGTTCCGGCGGCGGAATTTATCGAGTACCGGAGGTTACTGGAACCCCGGAGGTAAATGGGCCTCGATGGGCCTTAGTGGAAAGGAGGAGGGCAGCCCAAGGCTGGTCACACGCCCCCCCCTTCCCTAGTCCTACTAGGACTAGGAGAAGGGGCCGCCCTCTCTCTCTTTTCCCTCCGGAATCCTAGTTGGACTAGGATTGGGGAATCCTACTCCAGAGGGAGTAGGACTCCTTGGCGCCAAGCTTGGCCGGCCGCCCCTCCCCTTGGCTCCTTTATATACAGGGCAGGGGGCACTTTGGAACACACAAGTTGATCGTGAGATCGCTCCTTAGCCGTGTCGGTGCCCCTCCACCATATTCCACCTCGGTTATACTGTCGCTGAAGCTTAGGCGAAGCCTCGCGCCGTGAAACATCAAGATCGCCACCACGCCGTCGGTCGACGGAACTCTCCTCGACACTCGGCTGGATCGAGTACGAGGGACGCCATCGAGCTGTACGTGTGTCAAGAACTCGGGCGCCGAGTAACGGCGCCGGATCGGTCGGATCGCGAGGAGAACGTCGACTACTTCCTCTACGCCAGATCGCTTCCGCTTCGGGTCTACGAGGGTACGAGACAACACTCTCCCCTCGTTGCTATACATCACCATGATCTTGCGTGTGCGTGGGAAAATTTTGAAATTACTACGCTTCCCAACAAAGGCATCCGAGCCTAGGTTTTTATGGTTTGATGTTTTGCACGAGTAGAACACAAGTGAGTTGTGGGCGATACAAGTCATACTACCTACCAAAGATGTCATACTTTGGTTCAGCGGTATTGTGAGATGAAGCGCCTGCACCGACATTACGCCAGACGCTTACGCGAGACTGGTTTCACCGCCACGAGCACTCGCTGCTTAAAGGTGACCGTGGGTGCCTCGCTCTCTCACTTTAGTTGAACTGAAAGTGGCTACGCCCGGTCCTTGAAGAAGGTTAAAACGAGTCTATTTGACGAAGTATCGCTGTGGTTTTGATGCGTAGGTGAGACCGGTTCTTGCTTAAGCCCGTAGCAGCCACGTAAAATTTGCAACAACAAAGTAGAGGACGCCTAACTTGTTTTTGCAGGCATGTTGTGATGTGATATGGTCAAGACGTGATGCTATATTTTATTGTATGAGATGATCATGTTTTGTAACCGGTTATCGGCAATCGGCAGGAGCCATATGGTTGTCGCTTTATTGTATGCAATGCAATCGCTTCTGTAATGCTTTACTTTATCACTAAGCGGTAGCGATAGTCGTAGTAGCATAAGTTTGGCGAGACGACAACGATGCTGCGATGGAGATCAAGGTGTCGCTACGGTGACGATGGTGATCATGGTGGTGCAGCAAGATGGAGATCATGAAGCACAAGATGATGATGACCATATCATATCACTTATATTGATTTGCATGTGATGTTTATCCTTTTATGCATCTTATCTTGCTTTGATTGACGGTAGCATTATAAGATGATCTCTCACTAAATTATCAAGAAGTGTTCTCCCGAGTATGCACCGCTGCCAAAGTTCGTCGTGCCTGCACACCACGTGATGATCGGGTGTGATAAGCTCTACGTCCATCTACAACGGGTGCAAGCCAGTTTTGCACACGCAGAATACTCGGGTTATACTTGACGAGCCTAGCATATGCAGATATGGCCTCGGAACACGGAGACCGAAAGGTCGAGCGTGAATCATATAGTAGATATGATCAACATAAGATGTTCACCATTGAAAACTACTCCATTTCACGTGATGATCGGTTATGGTTTAGTTGATTTGGATCACGTGATCACTTAGATGACTAGAGGGATGTCTTTCTAAGTGGGAGTTCTTTAGTAATATGATTAACTGAACTTAAATTTATCATGAACTTAGTACCTGATAGTATCTTGCTTGTTTATGTTTGATTGTAGATAGATGGCTCGTCTTTGTTGTTCCGTTGAATTTTAATGCGTTCCTTGAGAAAGCAAAGTTGAAAGATGATGGTAGCAATTACACGGATCGGGTCCGTAATTTGAGGATCATCCTCATTGCTGCATGTAAGAGTTACGCCCCGGATGCACCGCTAGGTGCCGTGCTTGCTAATGCAACCGCAGATGTTATGAACGTCCGGCAAAGCAAAGCCGATGACTACTCTATAGTTCAAGGTGCCATGCTTTACGGCTTAGAACCGGGACTTCAACGACGTTTTGAACGCTCATGGAGCATATGAGATGTTCCAGAGTTGAAGTTAATATTCCAAATGTAATGCCCGGATTGAGAGATATGAAGTCTCCAATAAGTTCTATAGCTGCAAGATGGAGGAGAATAGTTCATTAGTGAGCATATACTCGTAATGTCCGGGTACTACAATCACTTGACACAATTGGGAGTTAATCTTCCGGATGATTGTGTCATTGATGAAATTCTTCAATCACCGCCACCAAGCTACAAAGGCTTCGTGATGAACTATAATATGCAAGGGTTAGTAAAGACTATACCGAGCTCTTCGCAATGCTAAAGGCTGCGGAGGTAGAAATCAAGAAGGAGCATCAAGTGTTGATGGTCAATAAGACCACTAGTTTCAAGAAGAAAGGCAAAGGGAAGAAGAAGGGAATTCAAGAAGAACAAAGAAGCAAGTTGCTCGTCAGAGAAGAAACCCAAGTCCGGCCCTAAACCTGAAATCGAGTGCTTCTACCGCAAGCGATCGTCATTTGAAGCGGAACTGCCCCAAGTATTTGGCGGATAAGAAGGATGGCAAGGTGAACAAAGGTATATGTGATATACATGTTATTGATGTGTACCTTACTAGAGCTCGTAGTAGCACTGGTATTTGATAATGGTTCTGCTGCTAATATTTGCAACTCAAACAGGACTACTGATTGCTTAACTCGCAAAGGACGAGGTGACGATGCGCGTGGAAATGGTTCCAAAGTCGATGTGATCGCGGTCGCACGCTACCTCTACATCTACCTTCGGATTAGTTTTAGACCTAAATAATTGTTATTTGGTGCCCGCGTTGAGCATGAACATTATATCTGGATCTTGTTTGATGCGAGACGGTTATTCATTTAAATCGAGAATAATGGTTGTTCTATTTATATGAGTAATATCTTTATGGTCATGCACCCTTGAGGAATGGTCTATTTTGATGAATCTCGATAGTAGTGATACACATGTTCATAATGTTGAAACCAAAAGATGCAGAGTTGATAACGAAAGTGCAACTTATTTGTGGCAATCGCCGCTTAGGTCATATCGGTGTAAAGCGCATGAAGAAACTCCATGTTGATGGACTTTTGGAGTCACTTGATTATGAATCACTTGGCACTTATGTAACCGTGCCTCATGGGCAAGATGACTAGAACACCGCTTCTCCGTACTATGGAGAGAGCAACAGATTTGTTGGAAATCATACATACGTATGTATGTGGTCCGATGAATGTTGAGGCTCGTGGCGGATATCGTTATTTTCTCACCTTCACAGATGACTTAAGCGGATATGGGTATATCTACTTAATGAAACATAAGTCTGAAACGCTTGAAAAGTTCAAAGAATTTCAGAGTGAAGTTGAAAATCATCGTAACAAGAAAATTAAGTTTCTACGATCCGATCGTGGAGGTGAATATTTGAGTTACGAGTTTGGTCTACATTTGAAACAATGCGAATAGTTTCAAGCAACTCACGCCACCCGAACACCACAACAGTAATGGTGTGTCCGAACGTCAGAATCGTGACTTTACTAGATATGGTACGATCTATGATGTCTCTTACAGATTTACCGCTATCGCTTTGGGGTTATGCTCTAGAGACGGCCGCATTCACACTGAATAGAACACCGTCAAAATCCGCTGAGACGACACCTTATGAACTATGGTTTGGCAAGAAACCAAAGTTGTCGCTTTCTTAAAGTTTGGGGATGCGATGCTTATGTGAAAAAGCTTCAACCCGATAAGCTCGAACCCAAATCGAGAAATGTGTCTTCATAGGATACCCAAAGGAGACAGTTGGGTACACCTTCTATCACAGATCCGAAGGCAAGACATTCGTTGCTAAGAATGGATCCTTTCTAGAGAAGGAGTTTCTCTCGAAAGAAGTGAGTGGGAGGAAAGT
The DNA here is from genome assembly GCA_021437245.1 of Aegilops speltoides. Classification (NCBI taxonomy): domain Eukaryota; kingdom Viridiplantae; phylum Streptophyta; class Magnoliopsida; order Poales; family Poaceae; genus Aegilops; species Aegilops speltoides. The sequence continues at coordinate 177,357,111 of CM038147.1, forward strand.
GGAACTTGATGAGGTAATAGTACCTTCTCCCTTACTTGAAAGTAGTACGTCGCAGAAACCAGTTTACGAGACATCCGCACCAAGTAGCGAGGAAGTTGATGATGTTGATCATGAAACTTCGATCAAGTTACTACGTAACCTCGTAGATCAACCAGAGTAAGATCCGCACTTGAGTGGTACGGTAATCCTGTTCGAAGTCATGCTACTAGATCATGATGAACCTACGAACTATGAAGAAGCGATGGTGAGCCCAGATTCCATAAAATGGCTTGAGGCCATGAAATCGAGATGGGATCCATGTATGAAAACAAAGTGTGGACTTTGGTTGACTTGCCCGAGGGTAGGCAAGCAATAGAAAACAAGTGGATCTTCAAGAAGAAGACCGACGACGACGGTAATGTTATCGTTTATAAAGCTCGACTTGTCGCAAAAGGTTTTCGACAAGTTCAAGGGATTGACTACGATGAGACCTTCTCACCAGTAGCGATGCTTAAGTCCGTCCGAATCATGTTAGCAATTGCGCATTTTATGATTATGAAATTTGGCAAATGGATGTAAAGACCGCATTCTGAATGGATTTACGGAAGAAGAGTTGTATATGATGCAACCGAAGGTTTTATCGATCCAAAGGAGCTAACAAAGTGTGCAAGCTCCAAATGATCCATATATGGACTGGTGCAAGCATCTCGAGTTGGAATAAACGCTTTGATAGTGTGATCAAAGCATTTGGGTTTGTACTGCACTTTTGGAGAAGCCTCAGATTTACAAGAAAGTGAGTGGGAGCTCAGAGCATTTACGATATTATATGTGGATGACATATTGCTGATCGGAAATGATATAGAATTTCTGGATAGCATAAAGGATACTTGAACAAGAGTTTTTCAATGAAAGACCTCGTGAAGCTGCTTACATATTGGGCATTAAGATCTATAGAGATAGATCAAGACGCTTAATTGACTTTCACAAAGTACATACCTTGATAAAGTTTTGAAGAAGTTCAAAATGGATCAAGCAAAGAAAGGGTTCTTGCCTGTGTTACAAGGTGTGAAGTTGAGTCGACTCAATGCCCGACCACCGCAGAAGATAGAGAGAAATGAAAGATGTTCCTATGCTTCAGCCATAGGCTCTATCATGTATGCAATGTCAGTACCAGACCTGATGTGTGCCTTGCTATAAGCCTAGCAGGAGGTACCAAAGTAATCCAGAGTGGATCATCGACAGCGGTCAAGAACATCCCGAAATACCCGAAAAGGACTAAGGATATGTTTCGATATGGAGGTGACAAAGAGCTCATCGTAAACGGTTACGTTGATGCAAGCTTTGACACCGATCCGACGATTCTAAATCGCAGACCGGATACGTATTTACACTAAACGGAGGAGCCGCCGGTTGGTGCAGTTCTAAACAAAGCGTCAGAAGGGATCTACATGTGAAGCGGAATACATAGCAGCTTCGAAGCAGCTAATGAAGGAGTCTCGATGAAGGAGTTCATATCCGATCTAGGTGTCATACCTAGTGCATCGGGTCCAATGAAAATCTTCGTGACAATATCGAGCAATTGCCTTAGCAAAGGAATCCAGATTTCACAAGAGGACCAAGCACATCAAGAGACGCTTCAATTCCATCCGGACTTAGTCCAGACCGAGACATAGAGATTTGCAAGATACATACGGATCTGAATGTTGCGCACCCGCTGACTAAGCCTCTTCCACGAGCAAAACATGATCAGCACCAAGACTCCATGGGTGTTAGAATCATTACTGTGTAATCTAGATTATTGACTCTAGTGCAAGTGGGAGATCAAGGAAATATGCCCTAGAGGCAATAATAAAGTTATTATTTATTTCCTTATTTCATGATAAATGTTTATCATTCATGCTAGAATTGTATTAACCTAAACATGATACATGTGTGAATGCATAAACAAACAACATGTCACTAGTATGCCTCTACTAGACTAGCTTGTTAATCAAAGATGGTTATGTTTCCTACCATGAACAAGGAGTTGTTATTTGATTAACAAGGTCACATCATTAGTAGAATGATCTGATTGACATGACCCATTCCCTTAGCTTAGCACACGATCGCTTAGTATGTTGCTACCGCTTTTATCCATGACATATACATGTTCCTGTAACTATGAGATTATGCAACTCCGCTTACGGAGGAACACTTTGGTACTACCAAACGTCACAACGTGAATCGGGTGATTATAAAGGAGTACTACAGTGTCTCCAAAGGCGATGTTGGGTTGGCGATTTCGAGATTAGGTTTTGTCACTCCGATTGTCGGAGAGGTATCTCTGGGCCCTCTCGGTAATACACATCATCAAGCCTTGCAAGCACTACAACTAATGAGTTAGTTGTGAGATGATGTATTACGGAACGAGTAAAGAGACTTGCGTAACGAGATTGAACTAGGTATTGATACCGACGATCGAATCTCGCAAGTAACATACCGATGACAAAGGGAACAACGATGTTGTTATGCGGTCCGACCGATAAAGATCTTCGTAGAATATGTAGGAACCAATATGGGCATCCAGGTCCCGCTGTTGGTTATTGACCGTGAATGGTTCTAGGTCATGTCTACATTGTTCTCGAACCGTAGGGTCCGCACGCTTAAGGTTTCGATGATGCTTATTATGAGTTTATGTATTTTGATGTACCAAGGAGTTCGAGTCCCGGATGTGATCACGGACATGACGAGGAGTCTCGGAATGGTCGAGACATAAAGATTGATATATTGGAAGCCTATGTTTGGAGTTCGAATGGTTCCGGCTAAAACGGAATTTACCGAGTACCGGAGGTTACCGGAACCCCCGGAGGTAAATGGGCCTCGATGGGCCTTAGTGGAAAGGAGGAGGGCAGCCCAAGGCTGGTCAGCGCGCCCCCCTTCCCTAGTCCTACTAGGACTAGGAGAAGGGGCCGCCCCTCTCTCTTTTTCCCTCCGGAATCCTAGTTGGACTAGGATTGGGGGAATCCTACTCCCGAGGGAGTAGGACTCCTTGGCGCCCAAGCTTGGCCGCCGCCCCCTCCCCTTGGCTCCTTTATATACAGGGCAGGGGGCACTTTGGAACACACAAGTTGATCGTGAGATCGTTCCTCAGCCGTGTCAGGTGCCCCCTCCACCATATTCCACCTCGGTTATACTGTCGCTGCTTAGGCGAAGCCTGCGCCGTGAAACATCAAGATCGCCACCACGCCGTCGGTCGACGGAACTCTCCTCGACACTCGGCTGGATCGAGTACGAGGGACGCCATCGAGCTGTACGTGTGTCAAGAACTCGGGGCGCCGGAGTAACGGCGCCGGATCGGTCGGATCGCGAGGAGAACGTCGACTACTTCCTCTACGCCAGATCGCTTCGCCGGGTCTACGAGGGTACGTGAGACAACACTCTCCCCTCTCGTTGCTATACATCACCATGATCTTGCGTGTGCGTAGGAAATTTTTTGAAATTACTACGTTTCCCAACAAACTCTGGGAAGGCCTAGCAGCACGGCCCTCAGCAACATCCTCGGCGCCCGCATCCTCCTCATCAACAGCAGCCCTAGCAGCAGACGTCTCGGCATGAGTAGTGGTGTTGGCCCAGTTGGTTTTGACACGCAGACAGATGGGATCATGACGAATACAGTCTGGAGCAAGGAACTCCTCACTAGGGAACATCTTCTCCCAAGTCTTCGAGATCAGCAGAAACAGATAGGGCCCATAGATAGGCACCTTGCGGTTGAACACTGCAAACCGAAGCTCACACCACATGATGTGTGAGATATCAAGTGGCTAAGACTGAGACAAACGAGCCTCCTCGCAAATGAGCATCATATCCACCATATAGGCATGAACCTTGTCTTTGTCACCGATGCGAGGGAACAAGGAGTTGCGGAAGATGCGATACATGATATCCACAAAAGAGTTGAGCACCAACGTTGTCTTGCCATCGGCGAGCGCCTTCTCAACAAGGTATGGTGCAAGCTTGTTCTTGTTGGCAGACTCCGCATTGGCATGGGGGCGAACACCCACTAGAGTGTCGAGCCCATCATCAGGAACCTGGAGCAAATCAATGAACTCCTTCCAGGTAGCAGTCAGTTGACGGCCATTGGTCATCCAGGTCATCCTCCGCTCCTCATTAGAGTGAAAGTAAACTGAGGCAAAGAACTGACAGATAAGCTCAAGGTCATAGTCAAGGTGAAAGGATATCACATGCTCAATGCCAAACTGCTCCACCAAATCCAGAGCCTCTCCAAAGTTGTCACAAAACTTGTCCCTCCTCATGTGATGCATTTCAATCCATTTCACATCCACGTAGGTATTCTGCTTGTTTTTTATGACATCCAGATAGATGAGAGTCTATTGCTTGTTCCAAAACAGCTCACAACCTCTGACAGAAGAATGAGGGTGCACATACGGGTGGAGTTGCCTGAGACGGACGTACTCTGACTGGGATATCTCATCGATGCCCTTAGCGGGCTCCTTGTGCTTGCTAGTTGAAGTCTTGACATTGCGTTTGGGGGTAGAAGAGCCCTCTGGTGCTTCACCTGGGTTGCGCAGACGCTTGGAGCCAGTGTCACGACTGGGATTGGACCGGCGAGAGCCACCACCTGAGACACACACGCAAAACACCAATGAACGCGAAGAAGATCAATGCAAAGACCACGGCAAAGCACAAGAAACACATAGAAAGTATACGTGAAAAGTTGCCATGAGATAGATGTGAAGTACGGTAGTATTGCTAGAACCTGGTACTAAAATTTTAGTATCGCTCCAGGATGCGGTAGTACCGTGCGAGGCACGGTAGTACCGTGGTTGGAGCGGCAGTACAGTTTTAGTGCCGCAGTGAGTGCGGTAGTACCGCGCCAGTTGGGCGGTAGTACCGCACCGCGTCAGATCCAAATGACGGTTTGAATCTAAAAAGAACCGCGAAATCCCGGCAGTGCTATGGTGATCAAATCTATCACAGGACAAAGTACAAGTATAATTCCTACGCAAAACTACTCTCCTTCATCCTACTCTTGCACACATTAAGCCTAGGAATCTCAAGAACACACAAGTCTCCCCCAAAACCTAGAAACAACAAACGCAAACAACAAGGAGAGGGAGTTGGGGAAAGACCTTGGTCCATAGCAAGAGCACGTGGTGGGGAACGATCCCACCGGATGGAATCACGGGAGGGCAGCCGGAGGCGAAGATCCGGCGACGAACGCCGGCTCCGTTCTTGAGTGAGAGAGAGAGAGAGACGAGATGGGGAACGGGCGAATGGGTATGGGGGAGTTAGAACTCCCCCTGCCCGTCCCTATCCCCACGCGCCCGAGTCGTCGCCTTAGTACCGCAGGTCATTGCGGTAGTACCGCTTGGGCGGAAGTACCACACCGAAGTGGTAGTACCGCTCTCCCAGGCGGTAGTAAAAAATTACTACCGCGTGGGGGAGGTAGTACCATGCTCCCCTCACGCGGTAGTACCGTAGCAGGCTGTGGTAGTACCATGAGCTCAAGAAGATGCATGTTTCAACACACGAAAAGAGGCCTTTGCAAAGAAACTTTTAGCACAAAAGACACCACAAGAACACAAACAACCTGGGTAGAAAGACAACAAGAAGCAGCCTTGCAACCCAACCTCTCAAAAGGAGAGGGTGGTGGCCGAAGCCACCTATGTTTGAGTTAGTTGGTATGGCACCGCGAAGAATTATCCTTGGGCCCATGACCAAAACCCGTCTTTGAAGCACAAGTACCATCAAAAATGGCTAATGTGAAAGAGGTGATCGATTTATGCATAATGGGGGGAGGGAGAGTTCATTGAGAGAACAACACTCCCCCTATGTCCATGCCTACACCTAAACTAGACAACAAGTTGAGTGTGGTGGGGGTGCACGGGTTCAAGTCACATTGCTCGAATCAATGATATTTAGCTCATGCCTTAACTCGCGAAATCTTGCTTCATCCAAGGGCTTCGTGAAAATATCTGCAAGGTTATCATGAGTGTTCACATACTTGAGCTCGATCTCCCCTCGCCTAATGTGATCCCAGATGAAATGATACCGAATCTCAATATGCTTCATCTTGAAGTGTTGCACCGGGTTGAGAGAAATCTTGATGGCACTTTCGTTGTCACACCAAAGAGGCACTTTGTCACAAATGGCACCGTACTCCTTTAAAGTTTGCCTCGTCCATAGGAGTTGTGCACAACAACTACCGGCCGCCACATATTCCGCTTCGGTGGACGAGAGAGATACACAACTTTGCTTCTTGGAAGACCAACTCACCAAAGAGCACCCAAGAAATCGGCACCTCCTAAGTGGACTTCCTATCCACTTTGTCTCCCGCCCAATCGGAATCCATAAAACCTTCAAGCTTGAAGTTTGCCCCTCTTGGGTACCATAACCCAAAGTTTGCGGTATGAGCCAAATATTGAAAGATTCGCTTGACCGCCACATAGTGACTTTCCTTTGGTGCGGCTTGAAACCGTGCACACATTCCCACACTCAACATGATATCCGGTCTAGATGCACAAAGGTAAAGCAAGGAGCCAATCATGGAGCGATATACCTTTTGATCGACCGCTTTACCATTGGGATCAATGTCAAGTTGGCACTTGGTAGGCATTGGTGTAGTAGCCGGCTTGACATCACTTAGCTTGAATCTTTTAAGCATGTCTTGAGTGTATTTGGCTTGGTTGATGAAGGTTCCTTCTCTTCTTTGTTTGATGTCAAAACCAAGAAAGAACTTCAACTCTCCCATTGAAGACATCTTGAACTGGGAGGTCATGAGAGCGGCAAATTCCTCATTGAAAGCTTTGTTAGGGGAACCAAAGATAATATCATCAACATATAATTGGCATACAAAGAACTCCCCTTTGACCTTCTTAGTAAAAAGAGTGGGATCGATTTGTCCTACTTCAAATCCACGATCTTGTAGCAACTCGGTAAGGTGGTCATACCACGCACGTGGGGCTTGTTTAAGGCCACAGAGTGCCTTATCGAGTTGATACACATGATCCGGGAAGTAGGGGTCCTCGAACCCGGGGGGTTGCTTGACATAGACCAACTCATTAATAGGACCATTAAGAAAAGCACTTTTCACATCCATTTGTTGCAACTTAAAGTTGTGATGGAAAGCATAAGCAATCAACAAACGAATGGATTCAAGACGAGCAACGGGAGCAAAGGTTTCACCGTAGTCGATACCCTCGACTTGGGAGTAGCCTTGTGCTACCAATCTTGCCTTGTTGCGAATGATGTTCCCATGAGCATCTTGCTTGTTCTTGAAGATCCACTTGGTTCCAATGACGTTGTGGTTCCCCGATGGCCTTGGCACTAATCTTCACACCTTGTTGTACTCAAAGTTGTTGAGTTCTTAATGCATGGCATTGAGCCAATCCGAGTCTTCGAGCGCCTCATAGACCTTTTGGGGTTCAACACAAGAGACAAACGCGTGATGTTCACAATAGTTTGCTAATTGTCTACGAGTGCTTACCCCCTTTCTTAGGCTTCCAACCACGTTTTCCATGAGATGGCCTTGGGTGGTGAGCCTGAAGCAATCTTCAAGCACGACGATGCTCTGATTCCTCCTCGGGTGTGGAAGGAGGAGGGTTAACTTGATCATCTTGAGCGTCGTCTTGAGCTTGTTCTTGATCTTGAGCTTGCTCATGATCTTGAACTCGCTCCTGGGGGAGAACTTGACGTTGGGCATCATTTAGAGGTTCACCACCATCTTGAGGTTGATCTTGCCCTTGGTCTTGTTCACGAGGATGAGGGCCTTCACTTTGTTCTTCGAAAGCGTGTGGGTCTTGGGGAGGTGATGGCTCCACTTGAGTGGAGCATTTTCCTTCTCCTTCGGCCACAAGGGGTTCCTCAATGGGTAGAATTTGACCAATACCCATTCTTCTTATGGCTTGGGGAGGAATTTCATCACCTATATCACAAGTACCAGTTTGCTCCACTTGGGAGCCGTTATTTTCATCAAACTCCACATTACACGTCTCCTCAATGAGTCCGGTGGACTTATTGAGAACACGGTAAGCATGAGAGTTTGTAGCATAACCAACAAATATGCCCTCATGAGCTCTAGCCTCAAATTTAGACAAACGAACACCTTTCTTGAGAATGAAACACTTACAACCGAACACCCTAAGTACTTGAGGTTGGGCTTGTTGCGGTGAGTATCTCATAAGGAGTCTTGTTCAAGCCTTTGCGGAGATGGAGCCGATTGGATGCATGACATGCGGTGTTGATGGCTTCGCCCAAAAGTTGTATGGAGACTTGAACTCCGCCATCATGGTCCTAGCCGCATCCATCAACGTCCGGTTCTTCCTCTCGCAACACCATTTTGTTGAGGGGTATATGGAGCAGATATTGGTGCTTTATCCCTCATCACTAAGAAACTCACCCAAGGTGTAGTTCTTGAACTTCGGTGCCGTTGTCACTTCTGATTGTCAAGATCTTTGCATTATGTTGACGTTGAGCTTCATTTGCAAAGTCGATGACGGTTTGTTGAGTCTCACTCTTCCTCTTGAAGAAGTATACCCAAGTGTATCTTGAATAATCATCCACAATTACCAAGCAATACTTTCTACCTCCAAGACTATCAAAAGATGGAGGCCCAAAGAGATCCATGTGAAGGAGCTCCAAGGGTCTCTTCGAGTAGATGATGGTTGAGGGAGGGTGAGCCTTCTCATGAAGCTTTCCTTCAATACAAGCACTGCAAGCACGATCTTTGGCAAAACTAACATTTGTTAGTCCACGGACATGGTCCCCCTTGAGAAGACTTTGCAAAGATCTCATATTGACGTGGGCCAAACGGCGATGCCAAAGCCATCCCACATCAACTTTAGCCATTAGGCATGTCACGGTCTTAGTGGGTCGCTCTGAAAAGTTAACCACATAGAGACCGTTCTCGATATGCCCAACAAAGGCTACTTTAAGAGTCTTGCTCCACAAGAGGGCCACAGTATCAATATCAAAGAAAGTAGCAAAACCCATGAGTGCAAGTTGACGAACGGAAAGCAAATTGTATGCAAGGGACTCAACAAGCATGACTTTCTCGATTGTTAGATCGTGAGAAATGACAACCTTGCCAAGACCCAATACCTTAGAATGTGAAGCATCACCCCACTCAACATTGGTGGGCATAGATGGAATCTTTTGCACGTCCACCACCAAGTCCTTGCTTCCAGTCATATGATTTGTTGCTCCACTATCAAGCAACCATGATCCCCCACCGGAAGCAAACACCTACAAGAGATCAATGCTTGGTTTTAGGTACCCATTTGGTAATGGGTCCTTTGATGTTAGTAACAAGGGTCTTAGGAACCCAAATAGACCACTCAATGTACTCATAAGGAGAACCAACAAATTTAGCATAAACATGTCCATCACTTGCACGGCACAACACATATGACAAGTTAAAGTCGTCGGCTTTGTTGGAGGAAATGCTTTTGCCCTTTTGGACATCAACTCCCTTCACTTTTTCTTTCTTCTCCTTAGGAGCACCCTCTCCCTCTTTCACAAAAGTTTGCTTGAGAGGAGGAGGACGTTTGGTCTTGTCGTTCTTCTTCTTCTTGCTCTTGGATTTGGGTGCGAACCCAATTCCTTCCTTGGCCACAACTTCCTTTTGATTGCTCAAAAGGTCGTTGAGGTTCTTCTCACCTTGAATGCATGTCACAAGGCCTTTCTGAAGTTGATCCTTCAATTTGGCATTCTCCTCCATAAGATGCACATGCTCACAACATGGGTTAGTAGCACATGCGTTATCAACTAATACCATATGAGGGAAGGTGGCCTTTTCCTTGGTTAGCTCAACTTGGAGTTGAGCATGAGACTCCTTGAGGTTAGCGTGAGCACCCTTCAAGACCTTGTGGGCCTTGTCAAGTATCTCAAACTCCTCTTTGAGTCTAGCATGATCAACGCCAAGTTTAGCCTTCTCGGAAGTTAGCACACGAGACACAACAAGAGCATGATCAAGATCTTTCTTTAACTTAGCATGGTCATCGTTGTGTGACTCCTCAAAAGTCAAACGATGAACACGCTCTTCCTCAAGAGCATTAGAGAGATCCGATTTCTCATCGGCATAGTCACGACTATGACCTTCCATCTTCGAGATGGTTTCTTCGTGAGCCTCGATCATGTCATTGGCCTCACCAAGTTGTTCCAAGAGAGCAACAAAATGCTTTCTTGGACTTGCCCTTGAGCTTACTCATAAAAGACTCAAATTCATTCACTTCCTCATTAGACTCATCATGTTCATCAATGCAATCCTCCAAGGAGGGATTAGTAATGATGGTGGTTGTGATGTTGGGGGTTACCTTGTTTGAAGCTTTAGCCATGAGGCACTTGGCGGTGATGTTTTCGTTGGGTGAATCAAAGAGAGACATCGGGGGAGTAGTAGCAATGGCAACGGATGCCATGGCCATTGCTTCTCCACTTTCATCATCATCTTCATCCTCTTGGTATTCTTCTTGAACCACCAACCCATGAGTTGGAGTCTTCTTGGCGAAGTTGTTCTTGTTGGGGAAGGACTTGGCTTTGTCTTTTCGAATGAATTTGCCACCATTGTCTTCCCGCTTCTCGTAAGGACAATCCATAACTAAATGGCTCACATTGCCACAGCTTGAAGCAAGTTCTAACTCGTTGCTTGCCCTTGACGCCACTTGAGTTGTTCTTGTTGAAGTTGGGTCTTGTATTCTTCTTGCTCCAAAATTGTCTTGAAGCAAGGGCCATGTGCTCATAATAATCATACTTGGTGTCTTCGGGATTGCTCTCCTCATCTTCCACTTCTTCCTCTTCTTCCATAATAACCTTGGCCTTCAAAGCAAGGTTGGGCTTCTTTGCCCTTTGAGAACGGAGCACCGCATTGTCGGCGGTCTTGTCCAAGATGCTCATTGCAACGAACTCATCCAACACTTCACTTGAGGTCATGGAGTGGAAGTCCGGTCTTTGACGAATGACGGAGGACATGGCCTTATTGTAGGGCATCATGGCCTTGAGGAACTTGCGCTTAATCCAATTTTCATCCGTGTCCTTGATTCCATGATCTCGGAGTGAGACCGCGAGTTCTGTCACTCTTCGAAAGAGCTCACGAGGTTCTTCATCTTCTTTCATTGCAAACTCATCGGCTTCATCTTGCACCACTTCATAGTTGGAGCGTTGAATGCTAGCACTTCCTCGATAGAGAGACTCAACACATTTCCATGCTTCTTTAGCCATGGCATGAGGTCGAAGATGAGGGAGATCTTCGGGAAGGATTGCATCTTGGATGATGAAGAGAGCACTCTCATTGAATTGATTGTCCACGGCTTCTCGAGGGGTGAAGTTGGTTGGGTCATGAGGATAGAAACCTTCTTCAATGATTCTCCAAAGGTTAGTGTTCACATGTTTTAAATGACGCTTGAAGCGATAAACCCAAGAATCAAAATCTTCATGTTTCTCATACTTAGGAGGAGGACCGGCATGATTTAAATGAGTTGAGGGAATCGGCCCTCCATAAATTGGAGGTTCCACATGAGCAAAGATGCCGGTGCCATTTTTACCACTAGACATAGGAGCTTTCTCACTAGTAGCTTCCCCCTTTTCGGGGTTAGCATCCGTCACCGTGTTGGCGGGATCACCCACTTTCATGGACGCGGTGGAAAGTTTAAGCCCTTCTAAGAATTCCTTAAACATGTCCTTGACCTCAGCCGTCATGGAGGTTTTTAATGTGCCCAAAGCCACATTGAATTCCTCACGTGAGATCGAGTTACCCCCATCTCCCGTAGATGATATCGGATTCGCACCGGAGTGCTCTCCCACATCATCTACGACATCAACCATACTCTTCGGACGGTAAAGTCCTTAAAAAGAGACGAGACTCTAATACCAATTGAAAGGATCGATATGGTTGACTAGAGGGGGGGGTTGAATAGGCAACTAACAATTTTTAAGCTTTTCTTTACCAATTTAAACTTTGCAACAAATAGGTTGTCTAGATGTGCAACTAAGTGAGCAACCTATATGATGCAATATCAACTAGCACATGAGCAAGCAAGGGAAACAAAACAAGTAGGCTTGCAAAAGTAAAGGCACGAAATAACCAAGAGTGGAGCCGGTGGAGACGAGGATGTGTTACCGAAGTTCCTTCCTTTTAAAGGGAAGTACGTCTTCGTTAGAGCGGTGTGGAGGCACAATGCTCCCCAAGAAGCCACTAGGGCCACCGTATTCCCCTCACGCCCTCACACAATGCGAGATGCCGTGATTCCACTATTGGTGTCGGAGTAATGGGCCACGGGTAGGCTAACCCGAGTCCCAGAACCTTTCAAGACATTGGGGCAGGCTGCGCCCCTCAAGTCCCAGCGGCGACTTCAAGACGAGCCGAGTCCCAGAGGCGACTCCCAGTTAAAGCCGAGTCCAAGAGGCGACTCCAAGACGAGCCGAGTCCAAGAGGCGGCTCCAAGATAAGCCGAGTCCCAGAGGCGACTCCGAAGGGGCCGACTATGGGGAGTCGGCCTGCAACTCCAACCACTCTGTTATTTAAAGGCAGGCATGGCCACAGTGCGCCGTACCAATAGAGATCTCCGTCCGTGGCAAGATTGTTGCCATGCCGCCCTCGACATCGACTCTGGGCGGAGCCACAATGCCCACGACAGCCTATCTCAGACGGCCGGAGACGGTAGGGCCTACCACCACGGAGTATCAAGACGGCGAGAGCACCGAGAGTCGGACCCGTTGGGAGTCGGCCCCAAGGAGTCGGCCAGCCCCTCCCACGGGCCCCACACGCCATTAACCAGACACGATCGGGAATGGCGACGGTGATCGCCGTCGGCGGCGGATCTGCTGCCATGACCCCATGACCAAGCCATCATTAGAAGCACGACTACAAGAATCTGCGGCCAAGAAGACCCGCCCACAAGGGACACGGTAGACGCCTGCAGCCGAGCCGTCGGCGGGCCCGAGGTCGGCGGAGAAGACGGCGCCTGAGAGGCAGACGGCTGGGACCCGCACCTAGCCGGTTTTACCATTGTACCCCTGGGGGGTAGGCCTATATAAACCCCCGAGGGCACCCATGCAAAGGATTCGAATTCATTAGCGCTAGATAGACCATATAGGAAGGAGAGAGCTAGCCTTGCTTCCTCCTACCTCCGTAAACAAATCTAGTGAGCAACCTTGTATTCACTTTGCCTTAGTGACCATGCGAGACCCCGCAGAGCGGTGAGTAGGGTGTTATCTCCTCGAGAGCCCCAAGCCGGTAAGATCCGCGGCGTGCATGTCTTCGCCTCATCCGCTTCGAGCACCGCGATATTCTACTCGCCCCACCATGATAAGCCATCCTTTCGCATATGTCGCACCCAACCCCGACATTTGGCGCCCACCACGGGCGGTATTATGCTATGCATATTCTTCTGGGTTTTGCAGTCCGGGCGGGACCATCCTCGCCTTCACCGCCACGGTGTCACGCCGTCTCACCGATAGCGGTCGGGGGCTCGACATCGACACGCCCTCGGAGTGGCCGCGAGAGGCGGCGCGTCCTTGCCGTCGGCCTTGCCATCCTCGTCACCTTCGTCGCGGCGTCACTGTCGCCTCTCCGGCTGCGCTCGAGGGCTCAACATCGACACGCCCCTGGGGCGGCCGCACGGGACGACGCGTCCGCCTCGTCGGCCTCGACACCGCTGAGCCTGCTCACGCTCATCCCGCTCACTTGCATCTGCTTGCAAGCTAGCTAGATGCAAGCCAACCATGGTCAAACCATTAGCCAACCATGGTCATATACAACCCATACACTAGCAAAATACTACCCAGACTACCCCATACACCCGTGCATAGTCCAGATCCAAGTCAGATACTAGTCGGATAGTCTGAACATTGGTCAGATGATATCCAGACAATTGGTCAGATAATGGCCCATACGCTGCTCGCCTCGGCTCTTCTTCGTCCGCGCAGGCGTGCATCCTCGCCCGGCGCTCCCCCGCCTCATAGCGCTCCGCGCGCCGGTGCGGACCATCCGCCTTCGCGCTCCTCCTGGCGCAGCTGCTGGCAGCGGGCTTGGGCTCTTCCTTGTCGCCTCCCCAGCTCCGCGCTGCTCCGTCCGTCGCCGCACCTCCAGTAGGCACGTCCACGCGGCTCCGCCTGCGGCCAGTTTGCCGCCCACCTCTCGCTCGCTCCTCTGCCCACGGCCGCGTGTCCGCGTTGGCCGAGTCGTCCGCATCACCGCGCTCCTCTCCACATCTAGTGGGTGGGCCGGCCTCCTCCAGCCGCTCCCCCTCGCCCGAGCTGCTGCCGCCTTTGGGCCCGGCCTCCCGCGGCCGCTGAGCTCCGCCAGCACCGTCCCACGCCGCTGCTGGTCCTTTGCCGGGTTCGCGCGCACCGCCACTGCGGGGTCCGGCTCCGCCCGTTCTCGCGACCGCGTGGCCGTGGCCCCCGCGACCAGCTCCGCCTTCGCCCTCACCGGCCCCGCCCCGTGGTGGGCCTCCTCCGGCTTCGCCCGGCCGCCTCCTGGATTCGGCCAGCCTCCCGCGCCGGCTGCTGCCGCATCCCGGCCCGGCCGCCTTCCACGACTCGGCCGCCTCCGGCTCCGCCTACGCCACCTGTTCGGCCACGCACGCACCGGCCGACTCCTGTCGCGGATCCCCCTGTCAGGTCTCCGGTTGTTCGCGCGGCCGGCTGTGCGCGTGCCTGCCCGACTCCCCCGCCTTCGCGCTGCTCCGCCACGGTTCGGCCGCGTCGCCCCGCCTATTCCGCGCCAACTCCGGCCTCTTCCGAGCCCGTCCGGGTTGCCAGCTCCCGGCCGCGCCGGCTCCGGCTCCTGCCGCCTGCCGTCTCCGCCGCGGCCCGGACGGCCGGCCTGGCCGGCTGCCGGCCCTTCCGCGTCTCGCGCGCGGCTCCATCCGCGCCCGGCCGCCTCCCGACGCGCCTGCCGAATGCCCCGCACGCCCCGTGGCCGGCTCACCGCTTGCCGGCCGCCTGCTGGCTACGCCTCCCCAGCTCCGGCTGCCCGCTTTGGCCGACTGCTCCACGCGAACGCAAAGAAAGAAAGAAAAGGAGAGGAGGAGTTCGACTGAAAAGTCAAAGAGCCGACTGCCCGCTGCCAAAAAAAAAGAGGGACCTGCGTCCGGCTGCCCATAGCCGGCTCACAAGAAAAAGAAGCGTCCGGCTACCAACAGCCGGACAAAGAGAAGGAGAAAAAAGCATCAGCTTCAACAAAGAAGACAAAGTAGTTCTTGCCGGAGATCTAATCCGATTGCTCAAAGTGATCGACCCAATCTCGGGGCTACATCCAGCCGGATCTTGACGCTACTTCGTGAAGAAGAAGACAGGTAGTTGTCGGAAGATCCGGCCGATCGCCGCCAGCCGACCAATCTCTGGGCTACATCCAATGGATGTCCGACGCCTACCGTGAAGAAGAAGACAAGGTAGTTGCTTGGGAAGATCCTACCCGACTCGCCAGCTTGGCGAATCTCGAAATTTACACCCGATGGAGGCTTGTTGGCCTTAGGAAGATTACAAACAAGAGAAGAGTTATGTCCCGGCTAGTCTCGGCCATCTCAGTTCGACCTGTCGGCACCCAGACCGGCCCTAAAATCCAGGCCTAGGCGATGGGCTTGCCCATGGGCGGCTTGGGCTCGAGTTTTGAGCCCACCAAGAGGGGCTGTGACGGGCTTGGGCTTGGCATATCGGCATTTTAAGGAAGAGGCTCTACCACGGCCCTAAGCCCTAAGGGCTTTTTAGGTCTTTACCGATGGGTCGGGCTTAGGCTTGAAAAGTAGGCCTGATGGTCGTGCCCGAGCGCTGGGCCTCGGCTTTTTTGTGGGCTTTTTAGGCCTGGCCCAAGTTCGCCCTACCAAATTTATGGCGGATATATGTCACGCCAGCCAATGACTGTAAGAGAAAAAAAAGGAGGGCGGTGCCAGACGCCTCGCCGCCTGGTCGGCTGTACCAAGCCGGCTCGATCGCGTCCCGCTCACTGCCTGGCCGGTCAAACCCGACCGGCTGGACCCTCATCGAGCACCCGGAGCTCGAGGGCTACACCGAGCGGGTGCGCCAGCGCGCTCCGCGAGCACCGAACCGCGCCGGCTGTCTTCGACAACCTCTGCCACGACTACACGAAAATTAATCTGAGCTCCTCACCCACATATTTTTGCATCATGCAAGCACGGATAACCCCGAGCGATGCTCGGGGGCTATCTCCGCTTTTTATTACAGTTGCATCACTGTTTGCCCCGGCGCCAGCCAGAGTTGGCCCGGGGGCTGGCTGCTTGGCCTGTGACGTTAGTTCCTGCAGACGGCTTAGTAGCGTGCGCGGTACCAAAGGCCCACTCGTCACAAACCGCAAAGCAGTTGTCCGGCTGCAAGAGTGAACGCTGGAGGCCACCCACGCGAAAAACGTCCGGGAAGAAAAACGGTTCAGGCGACCCGGCCATTTCCTTTACAAGTATCTGCTCGGTCGAATCCGCTCCTAGACTCTGAGTACTGTACACTCCATTTCGCAGCCCACTCTCAGCCACACACCGCAGAGCGGCTGTCCGGCGAGCGAGAGCATAAGCCAAAAAGCGGAGGGAACACGAAAAAGATTGAAGGGGGCTCGGACGAAACCGAGTCGGCACCCTCCGTATAAAACCTGCAATGCTAAAAGCAATCATTTGATATATCTGCATGGACTAACTTTGTTTTTTCCATGATCATTTCCATGAACACCCGCCAAAAAACCTCCGCCTAACTTTGCCAAGTCGCCTGAGGCTTGGGGCTACCGTCGAGTAATTGGCGATGGGTACCTCAAGACGGCGAGACAATAAATCAAGAAATCGGGCTAGCAAAGCCCTCAATCCATCTGCCGCTTCTCCGCCGGCCCCCCATTCGATCGCTTCTGCCTGATCGGTTTCGATCAAGCTTAACCACCGGTTGCCGATCGCAACTGACCCAACACCAACAAGACACCGACGAGACGGATGTATCTGAGCACTGTACACACGACACTCCAGCCATCATGTACAGTGACACTTGTCCCTGGGCACTATTTATGAAGTGACCTAGGGGACAAGTGTGACACCCCACCATGCTAGCCCGTGCCACTACCTAGCTTACATCCTAAGCTACCTCACACTATAAAAGCTAGCTCCATCCATCCATCAGGGGAGGGACTCTCAGGCACACATACAAGCAAGCTAGCTAGCAAGAGAGCTAGCTAGCCAGCCACCCACTCACGCACGCATGCTCAGACACATGCGGCCATACACCATTGTGCCCATATGCATATACTGAGGCCGTGGCCGATGCCTATGGCATCGACCTCGAATCTGACTCCAGAGCACTTTGTATCCGTCTCGATGTACACCCCAGATATATACTCAGACATGCAAGAGTAGGGGTGTTATCTCTCCGGAGAGCCTCGGACCTGGGTAAACTAGCACGTGCTACTCGCATACCCGTCCCTGGATATTCCGGCAGCAGTCTTGCCCTCACACAAAGCCACCTTGTGGCATATGTCGTCTAGCACCCCCCATGAGAATACCACAATATTTGGCGCCCACCGTGGGGACTGGTGCACCGTCGTCCGGAGATCTGTGCGGACGGAACCCTTTTCTCCTCGGCGAAGCGCAGCCACCAGCTCGCCAGACGGAGTTCAGACCGACACAGACGGCGCCGAGGTCGCTCAAGGCCAGCCGCCTCGCCGAACTTGTCGGTGAGGTTCGCCTCTCCGACGAGCTCAGATCCGACGCAGTACGGGCGCCCCCGAACCTCCTCGCGGGCCTCCTCGACCAACTCCACGTCACCGGCGAGCCTGCCGTGGACTTGGAGTCCGTAGGCTCCACCGACCCGATGCTGGTCGACTCCGACGCCGCATCACTTGTTGCTTTCCCCACCAACGTGGTGGTCTACGACGAGCCGCTCCCTCACGAGGAGAGCGACGGAAGCGCCGTCACGGAGGTGCTTGTCATCAATCATGACGAGCGCTCCGGTGAGGGAGCTCAATACCCACTCGACGCGGCTCTGCAAGACCTGGCCGCGCCTATCCCAGAAGACGCAGACACCGAGACACTGGAGACACGCCGCCTTCAGATCATCGAAGGCGCCAAGAAGCTGGCAAGCATGAGGCGCTTGTCAGAAGCCTACCAGCGCGAGATGGATCGCGCCGTGGGCGGCTTGCCAGCTCCGACTGGGCCTAGCCGCCTAGGCGCGGTCCGACAGCGCGGCGCAACCATCGCCAACCTGTTCGGGGCCAATCGCCCCGTATACGCCACGCCAGCGGAGAACATCCGCGCCGCCCAGGCGGCGACTGACGAGCTGAAGAACTTTGAAGGCAAAGAGCGCCTCATGATGACGGAGCGAGTCCAACAGCTCCTCGATGCGGTTGCCGCGCAGAATGCAGCCGGCGGCCGCACAGAGGCGTCGCAGCAACCAAATGACGACTTGCCTCCCCACCGAGATCAAGGCGCGATGTCTCGGACGCCGACTAGCGGAGTCCGCGGAAGAAAAGTGTAACGCCCTCGATGCGGCTATAACTCCCACGTGTCGAAGCACGACTTAGAGGCATAACCGCATTGAAAGCAATGTCGCAAGTGAGGTAATCTTCGCACAATCCATGTAATACATAAGGGAAAAGATACATAGTTGGCTTACAGTCGCCACTTCACACAATACATAAATAAACATCCATCATTCAGATTACACTCAAGGTCCGACTACGGAACCAAAATAAAAGAAGAATACCCCAAATGCAACACAGATCCCCGATCGCCCCAACTGGGCTCCACTACTAATCGTCTGGAAATGAAACATAGTAACGACCAAGGGCCTCATCAAATTCCCACTTCAGCTCAGTTGCGCCATCTGCGCTGGCATCACCGGTACCTGCATCTGTTTTGGTAGAATCTGTGAGCCACGGGACTCAAAGAATCTCACACCATGAGATCAAGACTATTTAAGCTTAAGGGAAGGCTGGTGTAATGAGGTGGAGCTGCAGCAAGCGACTAGCATCTATGGTGGCTACAACGCAAAAGAGAGCGAGAAGAGAAGCAAGGCACGGTCGTGAAGCTAGTAGCGATCAAGAAGTGATCCTGAAACTACTTACGTCAAACATAACTCCAACACCGTGTTCACTTCCCGGACTCCGCCGAGAAGAAACCATCACAGTTACATACACGGTTGATGAATTTTAATTAAGGTCAACTTCGGGTTTTCTACAACCGGACATTAACAAATTCCCATCTGCCTCATAACCGGGCATGGCTTTGAAAGATAATACCTGCGGGGTGTCCCAACTTAGCCCATAACAAGCTCTCGCGATCAACGAAGGAATAAACCTTCACCCAAGACACTCCGATCGACTCGGTATCCGGTACATCAAGACATTTCGACAATGGTAAAACAAGACCAGCAAGACCTCCCACAGTGCCGACAAATCCCGATAGGAGCTGCACATATCTCGTTCTCGGGGCACACCGGATAAGCTAAGCGTCAGTACCGACGTAATCCAAGTTTCAAGGAATGGTCCCATGGTGCTCTAGTTTGGACCAACACTCGAGGAGCACCGGCCGGGGGTAAATAAAGATGACCCTCGGGCTCGCGAAAACCCAAGGGAAAAAGGCTTAGGTGGCAAATGGTAAAACCAAGGTTGGGCCTTCTTTGGAGGAGTTTTATTCAAAGCGAACTGTCAAGGGGTCCCATAAATCACCCGACCGCATAAGGAATAAAATCAAGGAACATAACACCGTATAACGGAAACTAGGGTGGCAAGAGTGGAACAAAACACTGGCATAAGGCCGAGCCTTCCACCCTTTACCAAGTATATAGGTGCATTAATTAAAACAATAGATATTGTGATATCCCAAAATATCCGTGTTCCAACAAGGAACAAACTTCATCTTCACCGCAACTAGCAACGCTATAAGAGGGCCGAGCAAAGCGGTAACATAGCCAAACAACGGTTTGCTAGGACATGGATGGTTAGAGGTTGACATGGCAATATGGGTGGCATGATATAGCAAGTGGTAGGTATCGCAGCATAGGCATAGCAAAAGAGCGAGCATCTAGCAAGCAAAGATAGAAGTGATTTCGAAGGTATGGTCATCTTGCCTGCAAGGTTCTCAGAGTTGTCGAAGGCTTGATCCTCGTAGGCGTTCTCAACAGGTTCCTCGTTCACGTACTCGTCTCCCGGCTCTACCCAAAGCAAGAACACAAGCAACGGAACCACAATCAAACAAGGAACAATGCACAAGCAATATGATGCAAAACATGACATGCGATGCGAGATGTGATATGCAATGCATATGTGTGCTTCGGAAGGAAAATGATGAACCGGGCATCAACTTGGCAAACCAAGTATGCCACTGGAAAGATGAGATGATTTCGGTTGAAATCGATATAAAGATCACCGGAATCGGATGCACGGTTTGCAAATGACAAGCAAAACAAGAATGACGCAAATCTGCGTTTAACGACCGATGCTACTTAGCAAGCAACAAGAAACTATGCTACAAAGACCCCAACATAAAAACAAAGCATATGGCAGTGATCTATAGGAGATACTTAACAAAAGAGGAACACTGAGCTACGGCTAAATCACATCATAACATGTTCAAACAAGCATGGTGAAAGTGCAAAAATATCGTTCACAGACGGTGAAAATACTAACATGCCGTGAATTAACATCGAGGAAGGCATGTTTAGAGCAAGCAAACAACATGCTACAGGAACTTATAATAGCAAAACAAGGCATGACATGATTCTACTCAAAGCATATATCAATAGTCCATTACTGACCATAAGCCAAAAAGGACTCTAGGATATGATGGCACCTATGTAAACATAGCAAGTTTTATTACAGATTTCAGACTTAGCAGAAAAACTGGACATGGCAAAAACAGATAACGAGTAGGCATGTTCGTGAGCTCGATGCACTCACTACAGAACATCTCATGATAAACTAAGCATACACCCATCAAGAAGACATGGCATAGAATCTATACATGGCAAGAACAACATCATAGCATACACGGATCAACTACAACGACCTCGTGAAAATTGAATCTCATGCAAACAATCTGCCAGGAAACATTTCCAAGCAAAAGTAGAGCACGAAAATGACATGCTAGACTACTCCATAAATGCCAACAAAGGCATGGATGGATAGAGCACATCCATATGTTCAAAACACCCTTACTGATCATGCTCAAAAGGGGCATAGATCTCTTTGTAACAACATGAACATATGGCATAAAAATAACAGCAGGACAAGACTTTGTGAAAATACTAAGTCCCTGAAATCAGCAACATCATCATCCCTACTTTGCATGCTTGTTCTAGTCAACACATAGCTCACAAAAATACATGGCATACACCCCTGGAAAGATGGCATGGCATAGTTTAACACACATGTAGGACTCAAGTTCATAGGGTGCACACCTAAATCGTGGCAAAAATGACAAAAGAGCTCGTGCTGATAAGATTCTGGAACTAACGATCTGAAGCCCTCTTCCAACAGCATTTCGGGCAACAAGATGAGCTCAAATGCAAATGATGCAATGGAATGAAATGATATACTCTTCGAGGCGAACAATTTGACATATTATACGCCCAAAACGGAGCCACGGTTGCGGAGATGTGATGTGTTGAAAATGCCACGAAATTTTTGCAGAAAAGGGACTTGGTGGAAATTTGGAGGGGAAAAAATCAACCTTAGGGTTTCCTGTAGATCGGATCTGACGGCGTGGGCGCCGAGGTTCACCGGAGCGGAGCGGAGCTCGGGTCGGGAGGAGGTCGCCAGGCGGGCTGCCCGCCGGATCCAGCCGATCCGGCGGCAGGGCGACGGAGAGGGGCAGGCGAGGCGGCGCGGCGCGAGGCGCGGCGCGGCTGGGCCGGCGGCGCGCGGCGGCATGGAGGCGGCGGCGGCCGGCGGTAGGGACGGCGAGTCCGCGGGCGGGTCGGGCGGAATGCGGGGCTTCATGGCGGCGCGCATGTGCATGCATGCATGTGCGCGAGATAGCCGATGACCGCGGCAGAGGCGAGGCAGCTGCGCGGCGCAGGCTGCTGGCCGGCGGGTCTCGCCTGGCCCGGGCGGGCGGCGTGGGGCGCGGCGGAGGCCACGTGTCGTGCCCGGATTTGCCGGGGGCGCGGCGGCGGACGCGTCCGGTCCGATCCGGACGTGTCCGGCGGCGCGGAGAGGGATTTTGCTAGGGTTTGCCCATGAATTCGGGGGAGGGGTCTATTTATAGAGGTAGAGGGAGCTAGGAGTGTCCAAATGAGGTGCGGTTTTCGCCCACACGATCGTGATCGAACGACCGAGAGCATGGAGGTGACTTAGATGGGTTATTGGGCTGTTTTGGAGGGGTGTTGGGCTGCAACTTAAAAGAGGCCTTTGCGAGAGTGCGGTTAACCGTTGGAGTACCAAACGAACTCCAAATGACCCGAAACTTGACAGGTGGTCTACGGTGCTATACCAGGGCCACTTGGCAAGCCTCGGTCCATTCCGAGAATGTTCAACACCCGCACGGAAAAAAAGAACAAGAGGGTGCGCCGGGAACATAGGAGTGTCGGATTGCAAAAGCAGACAACGGGAAAATGCTCGGATGCATGAGACGAACACGTATGCAAATGAGATGCACATGATGACATGATATGAGATGCATGACATGAAAAAAATGCAAAACGAAAACAAAACCCAACCACGGAGGGAAATATCATAGCACATATCCGAAAATGGCAAGAGTTGGGGTTACAAATATGGAAAGTTACATCCGGGGTGTTACAACACTCCACCACTACAAGAGGATCTCGTCCGAGATCTAGGACTGAAAGAACTCCGGATATTCGAACGGAGGTGATCCTCGCGCTCCCGGTGGCTTCTCGGTTGAATGGTGTGACCACTTTACTTTCGAGAATTTGATTGACTTGTTGCGAGTCTTGCGCTCGGTTTCTTCAAGAATAGCAGCGGGTGCTCATGATAAGATAGATCTTCTTGGAGGTCAATATCTTCAAAGTTGATAGTGCGCTCAGGAATCTTGAAGCACTTGCGAAGCTGTGACACGTGAAACACATCGTGCACGTTTGCAAAGTTGGATGGAAGCTCAAGTTGATAGGCGAGATCGCCTCTTTTGCCAATGATCTTGAAAGGACCCACGTATCTAGGGGCAAGCTTCCCTTTGATACCGAAGCGACGAGTGCCTTTCATTGGAGAGACGCGGAGGTAGACATGGTCTCCGATTTCAAAAGCCACATCACGGTGCTTGTCATCATAATAGCCCTTCTGGCGCGATTGCGCGGCTTTAAGATTCTCACGAATGACTTTGCACATTTCTTCGGCTTCTGTGATCAAGTCGTTGCCAAGAAGTTGGCGTTCACCTGTCTCGGACCAATTGAGAGGAGTACGGCACTTTCTGCCATAGAGAATTTCGAATGGGGCCTTGCCCGAACTCGCTTGGAAGCTGTTGTTGTAGGAGAACTCGGCATATGGAAGACACTCTTCCCACTTCATGCCAAAGGAAATGACACAAGCCCTGAGCATATCTTCAAGGATTTGATTGACTCGCTCGACTTGGCCACTAGTTTGAGGATGGAAAGCTGTCTTTGAAACAAATGTTGGTGCCCATGGCCTTCCGAAAGGAGTCCCGAACTTAGAAGTGAAGATGCTTCCACGGTCTAAAGAGATCAATTGTGGAATACCGTGCAAGGAGACAATTCGAGGTGTATAGCTCTGCCACCGAGCTGCTTTGTGATGATTCTTTGACAGGAAGAAAATGAGCCACTTTAGTAAGCTTGTCAATGACAACGAAGATAGCATCATTTCGACGCTTGGACTTAGGAAAACCATTCACGAAGTCCATCTCGATATGATCAAACTTCCATTCTGGAATAGAAAGAGGTTGGAGGAGACCAGCTGGTCTTTGGTGCTCTGCTTTCACCCTTCTGCAGACATCACATTCATTCACGAATTGAGCAATTTCTCGCTTCATTCAAGTCCACCAATACGACTGCTTGAGGTCATGGTACATCTTCGTACTTCCAGGATGAATGGATAGGAGGGAATTGTGTGCCTCATTCATGATGACTTTTCTCGGATCGCCTTTAGGAACCACAATACGATCCTCGAAGAAAAGAGTATCTTTGTCATCAAGCGATAGCACTTGTATTTGAAATGCCCTTGTCAATACCACGTTTCACCTTCTTCACCATGGTATCCGAGAGTTGTGCCTCACGAATTTGATCTTCCAAAGTAGGAGAGACTATGAGGTTGGCAAGAAAGCCTTGAGGAACAACTTGAAGATTCAGCTTATGGAAAGCTTCACAAAGATCCGGTTGGAAGGGCTTGAGAATTAAGTCATTGCAATAAGCCTTCTGCTCAAGGCATCTGCAATCACATTCGCCTTGCCGGAGTATATTCAATACTTGGATTGTACTCTTGAATCATTTCGACCCATCAAGTTTGCTCGAGGTTGAGGTTTGGTTGAGTGAAGATATACTTGAGACTCTTGTGATCGGTGAATATGTCCACTTTCCTTCCCAACAAGAGATGTCTCCATGTTATCAATGCATGGACAATCGCCGCCAACTCGAGATCGTGAGTGGGGTAGTTCTTTTCGTTGGGCTTCAATCAAGAGAGGTATAGGCCACAACCTTCTTCTCTTGCATTAACACAAAGACCGAGACCTTGCAAGGAAGCATCACGAAAAACTTGAATGGCTTGGATTCATCGGAGGAGTCAAGGCAGAGCTGTAACTAGCTTCTCTTTGAGGGTATTGAAAGCGACATCACACTCAAAGGCCCGACATACTTGACATGCTTCGGAGGAGGTTGGAAAGAGGCTTTGCAATCTTAGAGAAGTTCTCAACGAATCTTGACAATAGCTTGCAAGACCGAGAAAATCATGGAGCTGCTTGACATTACGAGGAGGTTCCCAATTCAGAATCAAGACACCTTCTCGGGATTAACAGCGATGCCCTTGGCGGAGATGATATGACCAAGATAAAGAACTTCATCAAGCCGTAACTCACATTTGGAAAATTTCGCATAGAATTGATGTTCTCTGAGCTTGTCGAGCACCAATCGCAAATGTTTGGCATGATCCCGCTTGTTCTTGGAGAAGACCAAAATATCATCGAGATACACCAAGACGAAATCATTTGTGTAGGGGTTGAAGATAAAGTTCATCATGCGAGAGAAAGTTGGAGGAGCATTGACAAGGCGAAAGACATGACAAGATATTCATAAGAACCAAAGCTTGTTCGAATCTTCGTCTTGGGAATATCTTGTTCACGAATGCGAATCTGATGATAACCCATACGGAGGTCAAGCTTGGAGAATACTTTAGCACCTTTGAGTTGCTCGAATAGCTCATTGATGTTGGGAAGTGGATACTTGTTCTTGATTGTCTTCTTGTTCAATGGACGGTAATCGACGCAAAGTCGGTCCGTGCCATCCTTCTTCGGACAAAAGAACTCCACATCCCCATGGAGATGAACTCGATCCGATCAAACCCAGACGCTCTTGTTCATCGAGCTGTTTCTTCAATTCTTTCAGCTCCTTGGGTCCAAGCTTGTAAGGACACTTGCAAGCGGGTTCGATGCGGGCTCAAGATCGATAACGAATTCGACCGGCGATGAGGAGGCATACCCGAAGCTCTTCCGGAAAGACATCTTGGTACTCACAAGCGATCGGAATCGAGAGATAGCATCCAACTCTCCCTTCTCATTGAGAGAAAACAACCAATGGTTTCATCACGAGCGGCATAGATGATAACATCCTCGGAAGGGTGTGTCAATTGAATCTGCTGGCAAAGACAATCAAGTTGAGCCTTGTCTTTGAAAGCCAGTCCATCCCAAGAATTAGATCAATATCCGAGTCACCAAGAACAAATGGTTTAGATAGAAATCTATAGTCGCCCATCTTGATAGAAACATCCGGAATCATTGTGGTAGCCCTCATAGAAGAGGCCGGAGAAACAACTCCCATTGGTTTTTCCAACATTTCGAAATGAAATCATGCTTTATGACAAATGATCTAGACATGAAACAATGCGATGCACGGTATCAAATAAGACTTTTGCAGAATATCATTAATCGGAAGATTACCCATGATCACATATGAAGAATCCTCTGCTTGAGCTGCATTCATCATATTCACCTTTGCATACTTTGGATTATGCTTGACCAACGTGATTGCTTGAAGACCTCACGGAGGAGGAGGAGGAAGGCGCCTTTGGTTATGGCATTTGTTAGCATAGTGACCCTTCTGCTGGCACTTGTTGCAGTCACCTCTGAGGCGGACGGTGATAAGGAGCATTTGACTTTGGAGCTTGAGGCTGAGACTTGTTACGATAGCTTGGGTTGGGTGGGTGGGAAGATCCACGACCACCGAGTTCTTCTGTGATAAGGCCGACGGAACGGAGGAGGAGGAAGGTAGAACTTTTCTTTGCTTAGCTGCACCTTGAGAGG
Organism: Aegilops speltoides; assembly: GCA_021437245.1. NCBI lineage: Eukaryota > Viridiplantae > Streptophyta > Magnoliopsida > Poales > Poaceae > Aegilops > Aegilops speltoides. Next base: position 177,383,492 of record CM038147.1, read on the forward strand.
AAGAAGACCGAATCTGCATCCTGATTCTCTTCTTTGAAGCCTCACACTTGAGCTGAGCACCTTCTTGCTTGAGTGCCATATTATAGAATTGATCAAACTGAGTAGGCTCAAAAAGAACGAGAGCTAACTGCAGATCCTCTCTAAGGCCACCTCTGAACTGATAGATCATACTCTTTTCATCGAGAACGTCTTGTTTAGCGAAGCGAGCAAGTTTCAAATCAGATGTTGTATTTGTACATCGACATGTTTCCTTGCTTGAGATTGCGGAACTCCTCACGCTTGCTCTCAACAACACCGGTAGGAATGTGGTGAGCTTTAAAGTCCCGACAAATCAGTCAAGTAATCACTCGACCACCTCTGGAATCCTTGTATTCTTTGGAACCAATCAGTTGCTGATCCTTGAGCTGAAAAGACGCGAACTTGACGTAGTCCTTAGGTCGACATTGCTGCATTCAAATGCTTGTTGATATCCACGAGCCAATCGTCGGCGTCGTGGCCTTGGCACGATGGTGAAAGACTTTGGCTGATTCGCAAGGAACTGGTTGAGGGTAGGAAACGTGGCTGATGGAAGAACTGCCTTGACCTTGATTCCTTGGTTGCCTTGGCCTTGGTTACGCTCTTGCTTTAGCTGGATCAACAACTGAGCGTTGGCGTTAGTGGTTGCCATCAAAGTTTGCCATGCCTCCGGAGGCGGAGGTGGAGGTGGAGGTGGAGGGTTCGCCTGACTCCCATCACTGCGTTCGGATTACGGCGCTGGTGGAGCCATCTGAAGAGGGTGACATCCGTTAGCATCTTGATTGAGAGATAGACAAGTTGAATCAGCGGATAGAAATTGCAACATATAGTCTTCACAATAAACATTGAACAGGATGAGCGAATGAATTCCAAAGTAAACATCCGTCCATTAAGGTGAGAAGCCACTTGATAAGAGATTGATGAATGAAAATAAAAACAAGGTATGAATGGAACAAATAAGTGGTAAGGATTACCCAATCACAAACCAAATATCTGCGGAAGAAATGCTAGAGCTACTTGAATCCCACCTATAAACTCCGAAACTTTCCGGTTATGCAATCAGTGTTGGGGATACAAGGAAGCAATATATCTCACCCAAACTAACAATCCCTACATCCATTTGTATCCATCCTTCAACACATAACCAAGAAACCTTCGAAATCGTGTACCTCAACCTTGAAAAGCATCCGTTATGTGAGTCATGGCAATACTCCGTACTCACCTCGATCTTTGGGTTAGCGGGGTTATCTCACCAACGAATCGCATAAAAGAGATTTTCGATGTCGGCGTACTAAACTCGGTATTCGAGAATCGCAACGATAAAATTATGGCGACAACACCTCGGAGCTCAACTCCCGGGACACCTCCACTAAAAACCCCTGCTGACGGAGGCACCAAGACAATGTTGTCATCATAAAACCATCGAACGATTCTAAGATACCAGCGTGATCCTAAAATTTTTTTAGTGAAATTTAAGAAGAGAAGAGTCAAAACTCTCGTCGGAGACCTCACCAGAGGCGATTTAAGGGACGAGGAGTAAAAAAATTCTAACTCTCGATATATATAATCCTAAATGACTCAAAACATTTTTCTAGACACAACTCGGCCACTAAAACGATCAAGCGGTGGGGCTCCTAAGGTCGGGGATGGCTCGATTACCAACTTAGCGCCCTCGATGCGGCTATAACTCCCACGTGTCGAAGCACGACTTAGAGGCATAACCGCATTGAAAGCAATGTCGCAAGTGAGGTAATCTTCGCACAGTCCATGTAATACATAAGGGAAAAGATACATAGTTGGCTTACAGTCGCCACTTCACACAATACATAAATAAACATCCATCATTCAGATTACACTCAAGGTCCGACTACGGAACCAAAATAAAAGAAGAATACCCCAAATGCAACACAGATCCCCGATCGCCCCAACTGGGCTCCACTACTAATCGTTTGGAAATAAAACATAGTAACGACCAAGGGCCTCATCAAATTCCCACTTCAGCTCGATTCGCCATCTGCTTGGGCATCACCGGTACTGCATCTGTTTTGGTAGAATCATGAGCCACGGGACTCAAAGAATCTCACACCATGAGATCAAGACTATTTAAGCAAGGGAAGGCTGGTGTAATGAGGTGGAGCTGCGACAGCGACTAGCATATATGGTGGCTACATCGCAAAAGAGAGCGAGAAGAGAAGCAAGGCACGGTCGTGAAGCTAGTAGCGATCAAGAAGTGATCCTGCAACTACTTACGTCAAACATAACTCCAACACCGTGTTCACTTCCTGGACTCCGCCGAGAAGAGACCATCACGGTTACATACACGGTTGATGTATTTTAATTAAGGTCAACTTCGGTTTTCTACAACGGACATTAACAAATTCCCATCGCCTCATAACCGCGGGCACGGCTTTGAAAGATAATACCTGCAGGGATGTCCCAACAGCCCATAACAAGCTCTCGCGATCAGCGAAGAATAAACCTTCACCCAAGACACTCGATCGACTCGGTATCCCAGACATCAAGACATTTCGACAATGGTAAAACAAGACCAGCAAGACCTCCCGTGGCCGACAAATCCCGATAGGAGCTGCACATATCTCGTTCTCGTGGCACACCGGATAAGCTAAGCGTCTGATGTACCGACGTAATCCAAGTTGCCAAGGAATGGTCCCAAGACGGTGCTCTAGTTTGGACCAACACTCGAGGAGCACCGGCCGGGGTAAATAAAGATGACCCTCGGGCTCGCGAAAACCCAAGGAAAAAAGGCTTAGGTGGCAAATGGTAAAACCAAGGTTGGGCCTTCTTTGGAGGAGTTTTATTCAAAGCGAACTGTCAAGGGGTCCCATAAATCACCCGACCGCGTAAGGAGCATAAAATCAAGGAACATAACACGGTATAACGGAAACTAGGGTGGCAAGAGGAACAAAACACCGCATAAGGCCGAGCCTTCCACCCTTTACCAAGTATATAGGTGCATTAATTAAAACAATAGATATTGTGATATCCCAAAATATCCGTGTTCCAACAAGGAACAAACTTCATCTTCACCTGCAACTAGCAACGCTATAAGAGGGGCTGAGCAAAGCGGTAACATAGCCAAACAACGGTTTGCTAGGACATGGATGGTTAGAGGTTGACATGGCAATATGGGTGGCATGATATAGGAAGTGGTAGGTATCACAGCATAGGCATAGCAAAAGAGCGAGCATCTAGCAAGCAAAGATAGAAGTGATTTCGAAGGTATGGTCATCTTGCCTGCAAGGTTCTCAGAGTTGTCGAAGGCTTGATCCTCGTAGGCGTTCTCAACAGGTTCCTCGTTCACGTACTCGTCTCCCGGCTCTACCCAAAGCAAGAACACAAGCAACAGAACCACAATCAAACAAGGAACAATGCACAAGCAATATGATGCAAAACATGACATGCGATGCGAGATGTGATATGCAATGCATATGTGTGCTCGGAAGGAAAATGATGAACTGGCATCAACTTGGCAAACCAAGTATGCCACTGGAAAGATGAGATGATTTCGGTTGAAATCGATATAAAGATCACGGAATCGGATGCACGGTTTGCAAATGACAAGCAAAACAAGAATGACGCAAATCTGCGTTTAACGACCCGATGCTACTTAGCAAGCAACAAGAAACTATGCTACAAAGACCCCAACATAAAAACAAAGCATATGGCAGTGATCTATAGGAGATGCTTAACAAAAGAGGAACACTGAGCTACGGCTAAATCACATCATAACATGTTCAAACAAGCATGGTGAAAGTGCAAAAATATCGGGTTCACAGACGGTGAAAATACTAACATGCGAGAATTAACATCGAGAAGGCATGTTTAGAGCAAGCAAACAACATGCTACAAGAACTTATAATAGCAAAACAAGGCATGACATGATTCTAATCAAAGCATATATCAATAGTCCCTTACTGACCATAAGCCAAAAAGGACTCTAGGATATGATGGCACCCATGTAAACATAGCAAGTTTAATTACAGATTTCAGACTTAGCAGAAAAACTGGACATGGCAAAAACAGATAACGAGTAGGCATGTTCGTGAGCTCGATGCACTCACTACAGAACATCTCATGATAAACTAAGCATACACCCATCAAGAAGACATGGCATAGAATCTATACATGGCAAGAACAACATCATAGCATACACGGATCAACTACAACGACGTCGTGAAAATTGAATCTCATGCAAACAATCTGCCAGGAAACATTTCCAAGCAAAAGTAGAGCACGAAAATGACATGCTAGACTACTCCATAAATGCCAACAAAGGCATGGATGGATAGAGCACATCCATATGTTCAAAACACCCTTACTGGTCATGCTTAAAAGGGGCATAGATCTCTCTGTAACAACATGAACATATGGCATAAAAATAACAGCAGGACAAGACTTAGTGAAAATACTAAGTCCCTGAAATCAGCAACATCATCATCCCTACTTCGCATGCTTGTTCTAGTCAACACATAGCTCACAAAAATACATGGCATACACCCCTGGAAATATGGCATGGCATAGTTTAACACACATGTAGGACTCAAGTTCATAGGGTGCACACATAAATCGTGGCAAAAATGACAAAAGAGCTCGTGCTGATAAGATTCTGGAACTAACGATCTGAAGCCCTCTTCCAACAGCATTTCGGGCAACAAGATGAGCTCAAATGCAAATGATGCAATGGAATGAAATGATGTACTCTTCGGGAAGAACAATTTGACATATTATACGCCCAAAACGGAGCCACGGTTGCGGAGATGTGATACGTTGAAAATGCCATGAAATTTTTGCAGAAAAGGGACTTAGTGGAAATTTGGAGGGGAAAAAATCAACCTTAGGGTTTCCTGTAGATCGGATCTGGCCGGCGCGGCGCTCGAGGTTCGCCGGAGCGGGAGCGGAGCTCGGGGCGGGAGGAGGTCGCTGGCGGGGCTGCCCGGCCGGATCCGGCGCGTGGCGACGGCAGGGCGGCGCGTGGCGCGCATGGGCGGCGAGAGATGGCGCAGCCGGGCCGGGCGGCGGCGGCGGCGGCCGGCATGCTGAGGCGCGGGCGGCCAGCGGGCGGGGACGGCGAGTCCGTGGGCGGGTCGCGCATGCACGGGCGGAGCAGCGGCGGCGCGCTGCGGGCGGCGGGGCCGAGCAGCGATGCGGGCGGAAGATGGCCGCGGCGGAGCGGCGACGGCGGGCGCGAGGCCGCGCGCGCAGCAGCGTGGGCTGGCGGGCCCGCGGGACCAGCGGGCAGCGGCGCGGGCGCGGCGGAGGCCACGGTCGAGCCCGGATTCGCCGGGGGCGCGGCGGCGGACGCGTCCGGTCCGATCCGGACGTGTCCGGCGGCGCGGAGAGGGATTTTGCTAGTGTTTGCCCGTGAATTCGGGGGAGGGGTCTATTTATAGAGGTAGAGGGAGCTAGGAGTGTCCAAATGAGGTGCGGTTTTCGCCCACACGATCGTGATCGAACGACCGAGAGCATGGACGTGACTTAGATGGGTTATTGGGCTGTTTTGGAGGGGTGTTGGGCTGCAACTTAAAAGAGGCCTTTGCGAGAGTGCGGTTAACCGTTGGAGTACCAAGCGAACTCCAAATGACCGAAACTTGACAGTGGTCTACGGTGCTATACCAGGGCCACTTGGCAAGGCTCGGTCCATTCGAGAATGTTCAACACCGCACGGAAAAAGAACAAGAGGGTGCGCCGGGGAACATAGGAGTGTCGGATTGCAAAACGGACAATGGGGAAAATGCTCGGATGCATGAGACGAACACGTATGCAAATGAGATGCACATGATGACATGATATGAGATGCATGACATGAACAAAATGCAAAACGAAAACAAAACCCAACCACGGAGGGAAATATCATAGCACATATCCGAAAATGGCAAGAGTTGGAGTTGCAAATACGGAAAGTTACATCCGGGGTGTTACAAAAAGACAAAGAGCCGGCTGTCAGCCGCAGTCGGACTCGCATCACCATCGAGCGCGACCAAGACGGCCGCCGGAGAGCAGTGGAACGGCAGGGCGATTATCTGCCTCCCCCGCCGAGAAGAGAACGGCGAGTTTCCCCACCGCCTGTTGAGCATCCGACTCTCGGTGGCCGCCTTGGCCGCTGAGAGGGAGTCAGAGAGAATGACGCCCGCCACTGGATCGACCGACTCCATCGATCCCTGGTGCTGGAAGAAGAAGACGAGTTGGGTCCGCCATGCTTTGGACCCCGCATCCGAGATGAGCCTTTTCCCAAAGGGTTCACACTCCCCCGAGACACGCCCAAGTACACCGGCTCCATGAAGCCGGAAGACTGGCTAGTTGACTACTCCACAGCCGTCAGCATAGCGAACGGCAACAAGCGCGTTGCCGTGAAGTATATGCCCCTCATGCTCCAGGGCACGACCCGGACATGGTTGAATAGTCTGAAGCCCCATAGCATCAACAGCTGGGTCGACTTCACCGAAGCCTTCATCCGCAACTTCACGAGCACGTACAAGCGACCTCCCAAGCCGCGCCAGCTTTCCTTGTGCGTGCAAGGCCCTGACGAGTCAACGCGCGACTACCTCACGCGCTGGGTCGAGCTTCGGAACTCCTGCGAGGGCGTGCACGAGGTGCAGGCTATCGAGTACTTCACCGCCGGGTGCCGAGAAGGCACCCTCAAGCACAAGCTCCTCTGCGACGAGCCGGAAACCCTTGACAAGCTGCTGAGCATAGCAGACAAGTACACCACGGCCGACTCCTCCATGAAGACGGAAATTTAAGTTAACGCGGCTGGCAAAGTGACTCCTCAGGCTCCCAGAACTCCAGCTGGAGACACCAATCGGCGACAACAACAGAACGACAACAAGCGCAAGGCCCCACTCATCGCCAACATCACGGTGCGGTACGGCATACCGCACAGCATCATCACCGACAATGGCACAAATTTTGCCAAAGGCGCCTTGGCCCGTTTCTGCGCGACGCAGGGCATTCGACTGGACTTAGCGTCCGTTGCCCATCCGCAGTCAAACGGCCAAGTGGAGTGAGCAAACGGCCTCATCCTATCTGGCATCAAGCCTCGCCTGGTCGAACCACTCGAGCGTTCGGCTGGCTATTGGCTTGAGGAGCTGCTAGCCGTCCTCTGGAGTCTGCGCACAACTCCAAACAAGTCAACTGGCTTCACGCCTTTCTTCCTCGTCTATGGTGCCGAAGCCATCATCCCGACGGACATAGAATTCGACTCTCCGCGAGTCACCATGTACACCGAAGAGGAAGCAGAAGAAACACGACAAGACGGCGTTGATCTGCTGGAAGAGGGTCGGCTGTTGGCACTCAGCCGGTCCAGCATCTACCAGCAGAGTCTGCGCCGATACTACAACAGGAAGGTCAGGCCGAGATCTTTCCAAGAAGGCGACCTTTTGCTCCGACTGATCCAGCGAACAGCTGGCCAACTCAAGTTGTCGGCGCCTTGGGAAGGCCCCTTCATCATCAACAAAGTGCTGGGCAACGACTCCTACTTCCTAATCGACGCCCAAAAGCCCCAAGCACGCAAGAGGGACGACTCCGGCAAAGAGTCGGAACGGCCATGGAACGCAAATCTTCTCCGAAGATTTTACAGTTGATGCAGTATGTACCACGCTATCCTTTGTATTAAAGTACCGAGACTTTGGGCCCCCCAAGACGAGCTCGGGGACTGCCCCTTTTGTTGTTGTCTGTATTATAAGAATTATGCCTTCGAGTATGCTACTCTTTGTTATGCCGCTTGGCACCGGGTTCGACTAGTCGGCCCGGGGACTCGCCGTCTCGCGCTATGAAATGCTTCCTGCAGTCGGAAAAGTAGTGTGCGGCGCTTAAGCCGTCTCCTGTCGGAAGCCACAGCTTCAGAGCGATCGTTAGTAAGCGAGTAAGCAAGAATGGCGCCCACGAAAAAAATGGCTAAGGACTCAAAGCATAAGCATAGCCCAAGCCGGCTTCCAGCCTCTCTTTGCAGAGCCGACTCTCGAATAGTCGGCTTGCCGCCTTCTATCCAACTTGTTAAAAGACTTTAAAAAAGGCCAAGTACTTGCCTTCCCTAAGGTAGCCAAGCATTTGACCCAGCGGCAGTCCGCAGAGCGGTTGTCCGTCTGGCAAAGCGGCGACTGTGGAAAGGCGGCAAAGGAAAAAGCCAAAAGAGCAATGAGCAAGGAAAAATAGAAGTCGGATAGATATTTACATAGCATAGGCCTCGCTGTTCAAAATACACCTACGCGGTGGAATTGTGCAAATTAACAAGTTCTTCAAAGACTATGAAAGCAGATAAAGTAAACGCAAGACGGCAGCCTAAGAAGCGGCAGATGGGTTAGGAGGGTCGGAGGAGACGGCGGTGTCAGGCGCCGGGGTGGCCGGCTGGGCAGTCTCGGCTTGATCACCTCCGGTGGCGGCCGGCTCGATCGGACGCGGCTCGTTGCTGGAGGCGCAGTCGAGCTGAGGTTGGCCGCCCGCTCCATCTTCTGGCGCCTCCGTCTCGCCTCCGTCCTCCGCCTTGTCTCCCTCCTCGGCACTGGAGCCGATCAGCTCCGACGAGTCCTCGTCGTAGTCCGGGTTCATCCCGAACCACTCCGGCGGCACCTCCTCGCCGTTCGTGGCCCGCTCAGGAACGAAGACGCTGGTGTCGGTGTAGTCGGCAATCGCCGCTGCACGCTCGACGAGGGCGCCTTCCACAGCCACCAGCTCTGCCTGGGCCTCTGGCCGAATGCGGCCACCGGTCCAGTCCAGCCACAGATACCAAGCCTTGACGAACTCAAGGCCAGCGCGCTCCAGCCGGGCGAGAACCCTTCAAGCCTCAAGGCGGCCAGTGCGACCTCCAAACGGTCGGCGGTCCGACCGTGGGAGTCGCAGAGCCGGCATATCTGGCCACAGGGCGGCAATCGCCTGAGCACCGGCGCGTTGAAGCCGGCGCAGCAGCTGATAGGTCGGCCGCAGATGAGTCTCGATGCTCAGGAGCTACTCGTCGACGGTTAAGGGGGCGTTGGCGGCGATCCCCTCGCCATTTGCCCTCCGCACCTCGCGATCAGCCTCGATGGCTCGGGTGACCGCCTGCGGGTGGCCAGGGAAGAAGTCTGCCAAAACAAAAAGAAGCAAAAGGAAGAATCAGGAGTCGGCCCGACTTACTGTCGGCGGCTCGAAGAAAGAAAGCAAAGAAACTCACCGTCGACGATGTCTTCAATCTCATGGAAGCCGGAGGTCAGCATCGCCTCCTTGTCGGTCCAGGAGGAGCGCTTGCTTTCAAACTCGGCCAGGAGAGCGGCCTCTCTCGTCTCCGCCTCGTCCTGCGCCTTCTTGAGCAGCTCCTTCTGCTCCGCCAGCTGCGCGGCCAGCAGGTCGCGCTCCGTGGCGAGCTTGCCGCACACCTCCTCCTTGGTGTGTAGGGCAGTGCTAACTTCGCCCAACCGTTCCTGAAGAGCGGCATTGGCCTCTAAAGAACAAAAGAGAAAGGACGCTAAGTAAAAGAAAGAAGGTCGCTGGAAGATCCGCCCGATCGCTTTCAGCGATCGGCCCGAATCTCGGGACTACAGCCCGTAGCGCCAGCGCCGCTTCGCAAAAAAGAAGAAGAACTTACTCCGGCTCTCCGACAAGTCGGCAGTCCGCTTCCCCAGCTGCTCAACGTTGCGGTTGAAGGCAGTGACGCGGAGGTTGTGATACTCCTGCGATAAACGATCAAACAAAGGTGAATATCGAAACTTCGCAGATTGAGTTCGGGCGCCGCCAGCAGCCGCCCGAAACTCGAGACTACACCTAGTGGTGAGCTTGTTGGCGCGCCTCACAGAAAGAACGAGAAAGAACAAAGTCAAAAAAGGAAGGCATACCCGGATAGATGGTCGTGACGCCAGATGCTCCTTGGTGCAGCCCTGGATGGCCTCGCCCTCAGCTCACAGTTTTGCCTGGACGTCCAAGAGCGCCTAGTTCAGCGGACCGTCGCCGCCTCCTCGCACCCATCCAGTAGGCGCGGCGCTTGTCGCCTCGGCAACTGGGATGGTCGAGCTGGCGGCGCCGGCCTCCAATGGGCGTGGCGCCGAAATCGCCTTCTCAAGGTGGCGGCGAGCTGGTGAGGCGACTTGAAGGAGCAGCCTCGCCACCGCCTCGTCTTTAGTCGGCGGCACTGGCGGGCCTGCCGGCTTCTTGCCATGCACGCTCCCCGACGGTGGCGGAGGCGGCGGTGGCGGCGTGACCGTGCCCGACGCGGAAGCCTCGCCACCATCCTTCTCTATGATGGGGTTTTCCCGCCGGCTTCTCCAGTCTGCCCCATGAAGTCTGGGGGCGGCGGTGCGGAGTTCAGTGGAACGACAAGCAACACCGACTGGCCTTATGCGGCCTCCTCGGCTCGCCGTCTTGCTGCGACGGCGGCCTCGGCCTCCTCCAGTTTCTTCTGGGCGGAGGCCGCCGCCTTCTCGGCCTCCGCCTTCTCCAGGCGGTCGGCCTCCTCCTCGTCGCGCTTCTCCCGTGCGTTCCGCTCCGTCGCCTCCCGGAGATCGGCGGCGGGGTCAATCGGCCGAGTATTGGTGGACGTCTTGGCCGACCCCATGACGGAGGGGACGGTGACCCTCTCAAGGGAAAGAGGGGCCCTGAAGCAAAGAAGGAGTGTAAAAGACTCGGAAAAGATTCATCAAAGAAAACAAGACGGAGGCAGAGCGCACTTACGCAGAGACTAGCGGTGGCTTCTTCACTTCCTTGCGGAAGCGGTTGACCTTCGCGACCGCCTCCTCTCGCTTGGTCGCGGCGGCCGCCCCCTTGAACTTCTTCGGCCGGCCTCCGAGCGAAATCGGCCCGGCCCGGCGCTTCTTCGCGCCGACTTGACCGGCCAGGCCGGCGGAGGAACTCGCGCCTGGATGGCCGGCTCTCGATTGGCGGCGCAGGGCGACTTCCCCTTCGGCATCGTCGTCTGGCCAGTCGGCGAAGGTCGCCGAGGGCCTGAAGCCGCCTTCTGCTCCTCCTCCTCCGCCTTCGGCGTCGGCCTCCATTGCCGCCGCCCCCAAGTCGGGATCATCAACATCGCTCTCCGCCCGATCGGGAGCAAACTCGCGGGGCGGTCCCGTGGCACCGGCTGCGGGCTGGATAAGGGGGTTCTGACTCGAAGAAACCAAGAGGATTAGAAGTCAGATTCGGCTGCAGAAGAAAAACAGAGGAACAAAAGATATGACTTACCACAGGCGGGGGGTTGGCACGTGAGTACGGCTCCTTGCCGAACTGCCAGTCTTCCGCGAGCTCGCAGTTCGCGATGTGATTCACCATATTCGCCACCTCCGTGTGGGGCATGTCCCAGGTGCACATCCGACTCGGGTCTCGGTGGTCGCTCATCTGACTAATCGGATGAGGTCGGCCTTGGAGAGGGAGGACTCGGCGCGCCACAAAGGCGGCCAGCAAGTCAGCCCCGACGAGGCCTTCCGATCGCGTCGACACTTTCGCGCGACGGCAATGCGGCACTCTGCGAGTCAGCGTCTTGGCCCGGTGGGACCAGCTGGGAAGCCTCCTAGCCGGCGCGCCGGCTTCGTAGGGCGGCAGGTTGACCCAGCCGCCTTCCGTGGCGACGTTCTTCACATAGAAGTATGACCGCTGCCACATCTTCACCGACTTGATCAGCGCGATGGAGGGGAATGGGTTGTCGGCGGTCGAGCTTCGCATAGCGATGAAGGCGCCGCACTGAGCCGGCACGCCAGCGACGTGCGTGCCGAGCTTGGATTGGAAGAACTCTCCCCACAGCTCGATGGTGGGGAGAACGCCAAGAAAACCCTCGCACAGGGTGGCGAAGGAGGCCAGCAGCACCACCGTGTTTGGAGTGAGGTGGTTCGGCTGGAGTCCGTTGAACTCCAAGAAGGAGCGGAGGAAGCCGCTCGCCGGCAGGCCCATGCCGCGCATGAGGTGCGAGTGGAATATGACCCGCTCGCCCTCCTCCGGCATCGGCCTTATTTCCCCCGCCGGCGTGGCGCGGGCTTGCACCAGGTTCGCGCCGGGGAACCGGCGCGTCTTGCGGAGGTGCTCGATGATGTCGTCGTCCATCGTAGAGTTGTCCCACACGCCGGAGCGCACGGCAGGAGCCGCGGCGGAGGAGGAGCTCATCGGTGCGGGTGTGGCGCGGCTCGGTGCGACGATGGCAAGAAGAAGAAGAGGCAAGAGGAAGCGGGATAGCAGGGAGGAATGGGCGCGCGTGTTTCGTCGTCCCGCTCCCACCGCCTACTTATAGGCTCGTAGGCTGAGAAGCCGATGGGGCGGCGTGGGATTAACTGCGCTCGAGACCCCACGCCCATTTACGACGAATTCTTGCGGTTATCAAGCGCAGAACGACGTGGAAACTCCAACCGTCAGCTGCCGCAACGGATCCGTTCGCGCCGAGGCGCGATAGTGGCGGGCCCGCCCGACGCCCGCACCATCGCACGTGTGGGTGGGCAGACTGCCCCTGCCACGTGGCGCCGCGCGACGGGTCCGTGGCGAGCGGCCGCGGGGAAGCGTATCAGGCACGCCGCCTGGTTCCCGCCGCGGCTTTCAAAACTCCTTAGGGAGTAGGACGGCCCTCTATAATCCGACTTCGACCAGTCGGCTTAAAGGAAGACGGCCAGCAAGGCCTGAATTCCCCCCACCGGAAGAATGATACTGTTGAGGTCCCACGACGTATCACCCTCGAGCCTCACCGACAGGACTCTTGTCGGAGTAATGGGCCCGGGTAGGCTAACCCGAGTCCCAGAACCTTTCAAGACATCGGGCAGGTGCGCCTCAAGTCCCAAAGCCAGCGACTTGGGATTTGAGCCGAGTCAGGCGACTCCCAATTAAAGCCGAGTCAAGAGGCGACTCCAAGACGAGCCGAGTCAAGAGGCGGCTCAAGATAAGCCGAGTCAGGCGACTCGAAGGGGCCGACTATGGGGAGTCGGCCTGCAACTCCAACCACTCTGTTATTTAAAGGCAGGCATGGCCACAGTGCGCCGTACCAACGGAGATCTCCGTCTGGCGCGGCACTATTGCCATGCCAGCCCTGACATCAGCTCCTGAGGGCGGAGCCCTGTGCCCACAACGGCCTGTCTGTACGGCCCGGAGACGGCAGGGCCTACCAGTCAGCGGGAGTACTGAAGATGGCGAGAGCACCGAGAGTCGGACCCGTTGGGAGTCGGCCGGCCCCTCCCACGGGCCCCACACGCCATTAACCAGACACGATGGGGAATGGCGGCGATGATCGCCTGTCGGTAACCAGATCATACATGACCCCATGACCAAGCAGCGTCATTAGAAGCACTACTCTGATGTCTGCAGCCGGCAAGACCCGCCACAAGCGGACACGGGCCGACGCCTGCATGCCGAGCAGTCGGTGGGACCCACCAACAAGGGCCCCAGAGGTTAGCGGAGAAAGACGGCGCTGAGAGAGGACGGCTGGGACCCGCACCCAGCGGTTTACCATTGTACCCCTAGGGGGTAGGCCTATATAAACCCCCCAGGGCACCCATGCAAAGGGTTCGAATCCATTAGCACTAGACAGACCATATAGGAAGGAGAGAGCTAGCCTTGCTTCCTCCTACCTCCAGAAACAGCTCTAGGAGCAACCTTGTATTCACTTTGCCTTAGTGACCATGTGGAGACCCCGCAGAGCAGCAGTAGGGGTGTTATCTCCTCGGAGAGCCCTGAAGCTGGGTAAGATCCGCCGGCGTGCATGTCTTCGCCTCATCCCGTTTCCAGGCACCAGCGATGTTCTTCTCGCCCCCACCATGATAAGCCATCCTTTGGCATATGTCGCACCCAACCCCCGACAATTGGTGCCCTTGAAGGTGGTGACCGAACCTTTACAAACAAGGTTGGGGCAATCTCCACAACAATTGGAGGCTCCCAATAACACCACGAAGCTTCACCACAATGGAGTATGGCTTCGAGGTGACCTCAACCGTCTAGGGTGCTCAAACACCTAAGAGTAACAAGATCCACTAGGGATAAGTGGGGGGAATCAAATATCTCTTGGTGGAAGTGTAGATCGGGCCCTTGTCACCCAATCCCGAGTAAATCAGCAAGTTTGATTGGCTAGGGAGAGAGATCGGGCGAAAATGGAGCTTGGAGCAACAATGGAGCTTGTAGATGGAAGAGGTAGTCAACTAGAGGTAGGAGACGCCCCTTTTATAGTCATGGGAAATATCCAACCGTTATCCACATGTTCAGCCTGCGACACGCGGTACTACCGCTCGGTAGCGCACTACCGCCAGGTCAGCGGTACTACCGTGGCGGACCACGGTACTTCCGCGGCAGCAAGCAGAGGCCGACTTGCTCGACTTGGTGCGAGACTACGCTTATGCGGTACTACCGCTCTCCCTTGCGGTACTACCGCAAGGCACGAAAGTCATTGCCTACGAAGAGCGCGGATGAAATAAATTACATACGTGCCTACTTCCGCTGAAAATGAGGCAGTGCAAAAATCCGACGCGGTACTACCGCTCACGAGGCGCGGTACTACCGTTGAGGCACGGATGTAAAAAATTACATCCGCTCCTACTACCGTGACGCCGCGGTACTAGTTAGGAGGGCCACGGTACTACGACTCCTGGGGAGCGGTACTACCGTGGGCTCCCGCGGTACTATCATGCAGGACGAGCGGTACTACCGTGGGGGTGCGGATGTAAAAAATTACATCTGCCCCCACTACCGTACCGGAGCGGCACTAGGCCTGGGGGCCACGGTACTAAGGCTCCAGAGGAGCGGTACACTGTGACCCACAGCGGTACTACCGCAGGTATTTGCGGTACTACCGCAAGTACAGCAGTAGCCGTCAGATTTAGGCACAACTAGGATAACAAAGAGATGCTCCAAGGTGCAAGGAAAGGTAGGACAAGTGTACGTGTTGATTCCACCCAAACCTTTCCGACGCGGACCCCCTCTTAATAGTACGGCTCTCCTACGACTCAAATCCACCAAAGAGAAACGTAGAACAACGCCGACTTCAATAGTCTCCGAGGGGCACCGAGTCGTCTTGTGCCTAGTGATGAAGTATTTGAGAAACTCAGGGCACACGATTAGTCCGCAAAAGCATTGTCATCAATCACCAAAACACTTAAGGGATACAAATGCCCTTACAGCTAGGGTTACACAGAGTCGGTTACAATGGTAGGAGATCTACATATCCGTATTGCCAAGCTTGCCTTCCACGCCAAGGAAAGTCCCATCTGGACACGGGACGGAGTCTTTAATCTTGTATCTTCATAGTCCAGGAGTCCGGCCAATGGTGATAGTTCGGCTATCCGGACACCCCCTAATCCGGGACTCCCTCAGTAGCCCCCGAACCAGGCTTCAATGACGATGAGTCCGGCGCGTAGATTGTCTTCGGCATTGCGGGGCGGCTTCTTCTCCAAATTCCATATACTTGTCGAATAGTTTCTGGCTTCTTATAAATGCTCTGCTCCTTGGCTTCCACGCCCAATAATGGCCATCTTCCACGTGTCGAACGAATGCGAAAAGCCAGGGTATTTTTACACTTTCCCCCTAGCTGCGCAAATGAGCTGCCTATAAAAAGAGACAAGGATCTAGATCCGAATCACACCATCCCCCCGCTGCAAGCTTTCATCAGAGCGCGTCTGACAAAAGATCCATTCCATCATGGACAGTCGACGCGGCTCCTCCTCTCGCGCTCCCAGCCCTCAGCCTGGGGATTGGGAGAGATGCTCAGTCCCGCATAGCAAGCTAGTGATGCTCCAAACCAAGGGATTTCTTCCCCCAGCCTTCATGGTTCCGGTTCGAACCGGACTCGCCACCTACAAGGGCGAAAAACAAGCGGAGAGCATCCCCGATCCTTCCAAAGGAGAGCGGGTATGCTTTGTCTCTTATCTGATAAGAGGACTCGGATTTCCAATACATCCGTTTCTCCGGGACTCTGAGTTCTCTGACCTCGGTGCACCACCTTCGCTTTGCCTCCATTCTGCACATCGCGGGCTTCGTGGCCCTTTGCGAACTTTGGGTGGCGAGGCTCATTTTGCGCTGTGGAAGAGATTATTCTGCATCGTACCCCGTTCTCATGAGGGGTCAATATATCAAGTGGGCGGAGCCGAGCTATGGCGCATCGCCGGGACCAGATATCTATCCGGAACCCCGAAGAAGGCGTCCGAAGACTGGCCTTCGGAATGGTTTTATATAGAAGACGCCCCACTACCGGATCCAGTTCGGATTGGCCTCCCAGAGTTCAGTAATGCTCCTTTGAAGAAACGCATAAGTTGGCGTCTGCGGAGCCCTCAAAGGGAGAATGACAGGGACGTCCTTTACCTGATGAGCCAAATAAGAATATTGGCTCATTCTGGACTGACCATGATCGGGGTCATGGCCACATGCATTATGCGGGGGGTGCAGCCACTCTAGTATAGGGGCCACCCCATGTGGGATTTCAATGGGGAGGATGATGCCACCCGTCATGGCCGTAAGGGGCCTGGATCGGTCGCCGATCTGGTGAAGATCTTGTCCGCCCTGTACAAAGGGGAAAAGGAGGATTTTCTCCATGTCAGTCCACTGAACGGACTTTCTATGAACAATCCTCGAAGCTGGGTAAGCAGACATTTCTTTTTGCCTGTCCGATCCACATTCCCATGGTTAAGTATCTCATTTTGTGATTTCGACGCAGGAACTGCGCCGGGCCGTAGAAGATATACACAGCCCGCCTCCACAACCCGAGGATCCGGAACGGTCCCTCAATCCGGCTTCCGAAGAGGATCCGGACATAAAGGTGGAGCTGATCGATGGGGTGTTCCACCAACTTAGCATCGACAATGCTTTGGTCGCCATTACGGCCGACTACCCCGGAATATTTCCAGCATCCCAGGTAATTGTGACCGAAGTCCTGATACCATGACCCATCCGTGCTTATTTCTGATCACCGGATACCAATGGTGTTTCGCAGGGGGTGCCTTTGAGGCGGGAAGCCGAGCCCGCGGCGGCTGGCCAACAAGGGGCAGCTCGGCCCAGCAGGCAGAAAATAAGTGCGGTGCGGATCGAGACGCCGCCGCAACGGTATGGTGCGCCACCGTGTTTCAAGGAAAGATTCTTGGAAGGCATACTAACACTCGTGATCTTTTCAGGAAAAAGAGTGCTCGCCGGACTGTGTCCGGAGAGGTTGCCAATCGAGCCTACGTCAGCCAGGCTCCAAAGCCAGGTCCAGAAGGGGAGGCGAACACAAGGCGCGCGTCGGATGCTCCTCCAATGGAGGATGCCGACAGATTGTCCGCCACCAAATCCAAGGTGGAGAGTGCCATGAATCATAGGCGCCGCCGGACAGTTCTTCGTGACGCATGTTTCTCCCAAGAGGCATTGAATGCCTTTAATTCGGGAGATGCGCACCTCCGTGCCGCTCAAGATGGTCTAGCCAGAGCCACGGAGCAGTATGTGAAAGACATACGGGTGAGGAAGTTTGATGATTATATATGTCAAGAGCCCCGAGACTTAAAATAGTTAGAATAACTGATTTAAGGATCATTTGTTATGCAGGATCTTACAGAAAAGAATACCCAACTATCCCAGGAGCTTCAAGAGTGCAAGGCCCAACTTGAGGCCGCACTAGCCGCCAAAGGGGGAGCCACAGAGACCCCCTCCGGTAATATATACTTCGAAAGAAAGTAGTTTGTGAAGTGCAGCGTGTGTATAAGTCTAACAATAATATTGTAGATGGTGCCGGACTAGATCCGGACAGGCAACAGCTACTGTGCCAGTTAAAGGCCGGCGAGAATGTGCTTACAAGGGTGATTCAAGAGAAAAATAATCTCCAAAATGCCAACACCCAGCTGGGTGAGGAACTGAAGGATGTTCGAGCCCAGCTGCCTGACTCCGTTAAGGAGAATCGGCGGCTTCCTCGCGGCATTTATAGTAAGTGCTTCAGCAAACTTTTGAAAAGAAGAGTTCGGCGAGGAAGTCGATTAACAGAAATATGTCTGTAGGTATGCTCACAGGTCCTCCTGCAGAGGAAATGCCCGGTTCAACGGGTGACCTACTTCTCGAGCTCAGAATCGCATCGAACGAGTTCGGCGGTGATGAGAGCGTCGCCCGTGCCTTGTGGCCATCCATCTCCCTACCCGAAGGCCTTGGAGAGCTTGCAGAGAAGCTTCAGGGAGCACGGCGGCGCTTCCGGCTATGGAAGATATCGGCCTGCCGTCAAGGCGCCAGGGAGGCCTGGGCCATGGTGAAGACGCGGTACACGAAGGCTGACCCAAACCACATGGCCGAGTCGGACCTTTGGGCCTGATGGGAAGGAGATCCCTGTGAGCTTAGTATACGGCCAAGTAGAGTTGGCCGCAATGTATTCCCAACGGGACTGTAAACTAGACAGCCTATTAGATGGTATTGAAGAGCAATACAATCAGTCAATTTGACTATGTAATTTAAAATGACATGTAAAATGCCTTCTAGCCGGATTGTAGATCGTTTGTCGTAGCGGACCTTTTCGCTTCAACCTCGGGACCCGATAGTCCGGAGTGTGTCCGAACACCCTTGCGGTTATGTAAGAACTGGGGCATGCGTGGAGACCAGGCGTAGGGGTCATGCGTGCTTTATCAGACAAGTGCCCAACTAGTTATGTTATATTACACGGTTAGTAAGAAACATCTTCCGGGGAGAATAGTTCCGTTAGGGGTTCCTTTCCCTGGGATGCATGCCCTAAAGTGCATGTCCGAACTGCGAAAAAAGCAGGAAAACATGTGGGGGCAGATAAATAAATAGGTAAGAAATCGTCTTTTAGTTCACCGACCAAATATTCCCTTAAAAATGCTAGATTTCGGCTTCACCCAGTCTGAGGTACACATTCGGCTGACCCGGCAGTAACAATCGCAGAGGTGCTCCCTTTACCACCTAGCCGAGCAATCGGGAACGTAGGGGTAAGCACAGGAGCCAGGCAACCCAGCTTGGCCAAAAACTTAAGTCATATCGATGCATATAATGGTGAATAAAAGGTACATGCGAAAGTGTGACACATGTGTTGGGCATAAAGCCCGTATAAATAAGCTTCTGTTAAAGAAGCCCCCAGGTATAATGAGCGCGGGTAGCGCGTCAAGTGTGTGCGAACAATGCAGAAACGAGCCTACAAAGGCTTCAAGAAAAAGGAGGGAGAAGGAGAGAAATAAAAGACAGCTACAGTATAAAATGTGGACGGAGGAAGGAGACGAACTCGGAATCCAGCGCTAGGCGTAGAATCTTCGGAGATGGGCTGCGTTCCATGGGTTTGGCTCGAGTCGGTTATCCGATGCGTTTCGCAGACGGTACGCTCCGCCGGTCAGGACTTGGTCAATAATGAAGGGACCTTCCCATTTGGGCTTGAGTTTGTCCTAGTTCTTGTCCGGCAGGCGTAGAACTAGTTCGCCAACATTGTAAGCTCTGGCCCGTACTTCTCTGCTTTGATATCTTCGAGCCTACTGTTGATACATTGCGGGACGAGCTTTTGCCAAGTCGCGCTCCTCCTCCAAGGCGTCCAAACTGTCCTGCTGATCCAGCTTGGCTTCTCTTTCTTCGTACATGCGCACGCCTGAGGTGAGTCATGAATTATGTCGCAGGCAAAACGCCTCTGCGCCGTATACCATAAAAATGGTGTGAATCCGGTAGTGCGATTAAATGCGTGGTCTCGCAGCCACGTAGTATGGAGTCGAGCTCCTCTACCCAAAGTGTTAGATTCCTTGAGGACCGCACTAGTGCGGGTTTAATGCCGCTCATGATTAGACCATTTGCTCGCTCGACTTGACCGTTAGTTTGAGGGTGATAGACTGAAGCGTAGTCGAGCTTGATGCCTATGTTTTTGCACCTGAGTTTGACCTCGTCGGCCGTGAAGTTGGTGCCGTTATCAGTGATGATGCTGTGGGGGACGTCGTAACGGTGTACTACCCCTGATATGAAGTCTATCACCGGTCCAGATTCGGCCGTCTTGACAGGCTTGGCCTCTATCCATTTGGTGAATTTATCCACCATGACCAATAGGTATTTTTGCTTGTTGGTTCCTCCTTTAAGGGGTCCAACCATGTCAAGCCCCCAGACCGCAAACGGCCAGGTGATGGGTATAGTTTTGAGGGAGGTGGGTGGCATGTGGCTTTGATTAGCAAAAAGCTGACAACCGACACATCGTTGGACTAAGTCCTGAGCATCTGCCCGGGCTGTCGGCCAATAAAATCTTGTACAAAAGGCCTTGCCTACAAGGGCCCGGGCTGCGGCGTGGTGCCCGCCGAGTCCGGCATGAATTTTAGCCATAAGATTTCGCCCTTCCTCTTCTGAGATACACCTTTGAAGGACTCCAGTTGTGCTTTTCTTATAAAGCTCTCCCTCATGGACCTTATAGGCTTTAGAGCGTCGTACTATGCAGCGGGCCTCGTTTTAGTCCTCGGGAAGTTCCTGCCTAGTTAGGTAGGCTAGGAATGGTTCCATCCACGGGGCAATGACTGCCTATTTCGTGGGCTGAAGGTGTTATTTCATTGGCAGAACCACCGATTGTGTCAGAATGTTCGGTGTCGGGCGGTGCGGTTGGGTCCGGATTGTTGTTTTCGGACTCCCCTTCCCATAGTACGGATGGCTTGAACAACCGCTCTAGGAAGATGTTGGGAGGGATGGCATCGCGCTTTGCGCCAATGCGTGCCAATACGTCCGTCGCTTGGTTATTATCCCAGGCTATATGGTGAAATTCGAGCCCTTCAAACCGAGCTGACATTTTTAGGCGGCGTTACGGTAAGCTGCCATTTTCGGATCTTTGGCATCGAGTCTCCATTTATTTGGGATATCGCGAGATTCGAAACCCCACGCACCTCTAGGCGTTTAATGCCCATGGAGACTGCCATCCGGAGGCCATGTAGAAGGGCCTCGTATTCGGCTGCATTGTTGGAGTCCGTGTACATTATCTGGAGTACGTATTGGACTGTGTCTCCGGTTGGGGACATCAGGACGGCGCCGGCCCCCAGGCCAGCCAACATTTTGGAGTCGTCGAAGTGCATGATCCAATTGGAATATGGGCCGTACTCTTTAGGGAGTTCGGCTTCAGTCCATTCGGTGACAAAGTCGGCCAAAAGTTGCAACTTAATAGCTCGCCGTGGCTTATAGGTTATGTCGAATGGGAGGAGCTTGATGGACCATTTGGCAATCCGGCCCGTCGCGTCATGGTTGCTTATGATGTCATTAAGAGGTACTTCGGAGGCTATTGTTATCGAACACTCTTGAAAGTAGTGTCGCAGCTTCCGGGATGCCATGAACATCGCGTACGCTATCTTTTGATAATGTGGATACCAGGACTTGCATGGAGTTAGGACAGTGGACATGTAGTAAACTGGTTTTTGAAGAGGGAACCTGTGTCCGTCCGTTTCTCGTTCGACGACGAGCACCGCGCTTACAACTTGATGTGTTGCCGCGATATATAATAGCATTGGTTCACCCATGTTGGGCACGGCCAGGACCGGATTTGCTGCCAATATGGCTTTTATTTCTTCGAGTCCGGCCATGGCGGCATCCGTCCACTCGAAGTGTTCGGTGCGCCGGAGGAGGCGATAAAGGGGTAATGCCTTTTCTCCCAAACGAGAGATAAAGCGGCTTAGAGCCGCCACACATCTAGTCAATTTTTGTATTTGTTTGAGGTCTTTTGGGATATCCAATTGTGACAGAGCTCGGATCTTGGATGGGTTTGCTTCAATTCCTCTACCGGATACAATGAAACCCAAGAGCTTTCCAGCTGGTACGCCGAAGGCGCATTTTTCCGGATTGAGCTTAATGTCATATGTTCGGAGATTGTCGAATGTGAGCCTCAAGTCGTCTACTAGAGTTTCGACATGCTTGGATTTGACGACCACATCATCTACGTATGCCTCCACTATTTTGCCGATCTGGTTTGCCAGACATGTCTGAATCATGCGCTGATATGTTGCATCGGCGTTTTTGAGCCCGAAGGGCATTGTGTTGAAGCAGAATGGGCCGTATGGAGTGATGAATGCCGTTGCGGCTTGGTCTGGCTCTGCCATCTTAATTTGGTGGTAGCCGGAGTATGCGTCGAGGAAGCACAATGAATCGTGTTCTACGGTAGTGTCGATAATTTGATCGATGCGGGGGAGGGGGAAGGGATCCTTTGGGCAAGCCTGGTTAAGGTCCTTGAAATCGACACATAGGCGCCAGGATTTGTCCTTCTTTGGTACCATCACTAGGTTTGCTAGCCAGTCCGGATGTTTTATATCTCTGATGAATCTGCCTTCCAGAAGTTTGGCTAGCTCCTCTCCCATGGCATGTCTCTTGGGTTTGGAAAAACGCCGAAGAGCCTGTTTGACTGGCTTGAATCCTTTTAGGATATTTAGGCTGTGCTCGGCCAGCCGGCGTGGGATTCCTGACATGTCTGAAGGGTGCCAGGCAAAAATGTCCCAATTTTCGCGTAGGAATTCTCGCAGTGCGGCGTCTGAAGGAAATATGCCCTAGAGCCAATAATAAAGTTATTATTTATTTCCTTATTTCATGATAAATGTTTATTATTCATGCTAGAATTGTATTAACCGGAAACATGATACGTGTGTGAATACATAGACAAACTTAATGTCACTAGTATGCCTCTACTTGACTAGCTCATTAATCAAAGATGGTTATGTTTCCTAACCATAGACATGTGTTGTCATTTGATTAATGGGATCACATCATTAGAAGAATGATGTGATTGACTTGACCCATTCCGTTAGCCTAGCACTTGATCGTTTAGTATGTTGCTATTGCTTTCTTCATGACTTATACAATGTTCCTACAACTATGAGATTATGCAACTCCCGTTTACCGGAGGAACACTTTGTGTGCTACCAAACGTCACAACGAATCGGGTGATTATAAAGGTGCTCTACAGTGTGTCTCCGAAGGTACATGTTGGGTTGGCGTATTTGAGATTAGGTTTTGTCACTCCGATTGTCGGAGAGGTATCTCTGGCCCTCTCGGTAATACACATCACTTAAGCCTTGCAAGCATTGTAACTAATGAGTTAGTTACGGGATGATGTATTACGGAACGAGTAAAGAGACTTGCCGGTAACGATATTAAACTAGGTATTGGATACCGACGATCGAATCTCGGGCGAGTAACATACCGATGACAAAGGGAACAACGTATGTTGTTATGCGGTTTGACCGATAAAGATCTTCGTAGAATATGTAGGAGCCAATATGAACATCCAGGTTCCGCTATTGGTTATTGACCGAGAATAGTTCTAGGTCATGTCTACATAGTTCTCGAACCCGTAGGGTCCGCACGCTTAACGTAACGATGACAGTTTTATTATGAGTTTATGAGTTTTGATGTACTGAAGGAGTTCGGAGTCCCGGATGAGATCGGGGACATGACGAGGAGTCTCGAAATGGTCGAGACGTAAAGATCTATATATTGGACGACTATATTCGGAGTTCGGAAAGGTTCCGAGTGATTCGGTATTTTTGAGTCTGGGAGAGTTACGGAATTCGCCGGGAGAAGTATTGGGCCTTATTGGGCCTGCAGGAAGAGAGGCTGCCTAGGGCAGGCGCGCTTCCATGGCCTAGTCCGAATTGGACTAGGGAGGCCGCACCCCTCCTTCCTTCCCTTCTCTCTTCCCCTTCCTTGTCTCCTACTCCTAATACATGGAAGGACTCCTAGTTGGACTAGGAAAGGGGGAATCCTACTCCCGGTGGGAGTAGGACTCCCCATGGCGCGCCCCTCCTAGGGCCGGCCTCCTCCTCCCTCCCTCCTTTATATACGGGGGCAGGGGCACCCCATGGACACACAAGTTGATCTACGGATCGTTCCTTAGCCGTGTGCAGTGCCCCCTTCCACCATATTCCACCTCGGTCGTATCATCGCGGAGTTTAGGCGAAGCCCTGCGCCGGTAGAACATCAACATCGTCACCACGCCGTCGTGCTGACGGAACTCATCTCCGGAGCTCGGCTGGATCGGAGGCCGGAGATCGCCATCGAGCTGGACGTGTGCTGAACTCGGAGGCTCCGTACGTTCGGTGCTTGGATCGGTCGGATTGTGAAGACGTATGACTACATCAACCGTGTTGTTATAACGCTTCCGCTTACGGTCTACGAGGGTACGTGGACATACACTCTTCCCTCTCGTTGCTATGTCATCACCATGATCTTGCGTGTGCGTAGGAAATTTTTGAAATTACTACGTTCCCCAACAGTGGCATCCGAACCTAGGTTTTATGCGTTGATGTTATATGCACGAGTAGAACACAAGTGAGTTGTGGGCGATACAAGTCATCTTGCTTACCAAATGTCATACTTTGGTTGGCGGTATTGTTGGATGAAGCGGCCGGACCGACATTACGCGTCGCTTACGCGAGACTGGTTCTACCGGCGTGCTTTGCACAAGTGGTGGCGGTGTCGGTTTCTCCAACTTTAGTTGAACCGGTGTGGCTACGCCCGGTCCTTGCGAAGGTTAAAACAACACCAACTTGACGAACTATCGTTATGGTTTTGATGCGTAGGTAAGAACGATTCTTGCTCAGCCCGTAGCAGCCACGTAAAACTTGCAAGAACAAAGTAGAGGATGTCTAACTTGTTTTTGCAGGACATGTTGTGATGTGATATGGTCAAGACGTGATAAGATATAAGTTGTTGTATGAGATGATCATGTTTTGTTGAAGTTATCGGCAACTGGCAGAAGCCCAATGGATGTCTCTTTGTTGCATAAGATGCAAGTGCCAAATAATTGCTTTACTTTATCGCTATACGATAGCAATAGTTGCAAGAGCAATAGTTGGTGAGACAACCATGTGATGACACATTGATATAGATCAAGATGATGAAGATCATGGTGTCGTGCCGGTGACGATAGAGATCATGACAGTACTTTGGAGATGGAGATCACAAGCACAAGATGATGATGGCCATATCATATCACTTATATTGATTGCATGTGATGTTTATCCTTTATGCATCTTATCTTGCTTTGATTGACGGTAGCATTTTAAGATGATCTCTCACTAATTATCAAGAAGTGTTCTCCCTGAGTATGCACCGTTTCCAAAGTTCATCGTGCCCAGACACCACGTGATGATCGGGTGTGATAAGCTCTATGTCCATCTACAACGGGTGCAAGCCAGTTTTGCACACGCGGAATACTCAGGTTAAACTTGATGAGCCTAGCATATGCAGATATGGCCTCGAACACGGAGACCGAAAGGTCGGCGTGAATCATATAGTAGATATGATCAACATAGTGATGTTCACCATTGAAAACTACTCCATCTCACGTGATGATCGGTTATGGTTTAGTTGATTTGGATCACGTGATCACTTAGATGACTAGAGAGATGTCTGTCTAAGTGGGAGTTCTTAAGTAATATGATTAATTGAACTTAAATTTATCATGAACTTAGTCTGGTAGTATTTTACAAATTATGTTGTAGATCAATAGCTTGCGTTGTTGCTTTCATATGTTTATTTTGATATGTTCCTAGAAAAATTGTGTTGAAAGATGTTAGTAGCAATGATGCGGATTGGATCCGTGATCCGAGGTTTATCCTCATTGCTTGCACGTAAGAATTATGTCCTTAATGCACCGCTAGGTGACAAACCTATTGCGAGGAGCGGATGCGGCGTTATGAGCGTTTGGCTAGCTCAAAATGATGACTACTTGATAGTTTTGTGCACCATGCTTTATGGCTTAGAATCGGGACTTCAAAGATGTTTTGAATATCATGGACCATATGAGATGTTCCAGAATTGAAGTTAATATTTCAAGCAAATACCGAGTTGAGAGATATGAAGTCTCCAACAAGTTCTATAGCTAAAAGATGGAGGAGAATCGCTCAACTAGTGAGCATGTGCTCAGATTATGCGGATACTTCAATCGCTTGAATCAAGTGGGAGTTAATCTTCCGGATAAGATAGTGATTGACAGAATTCTCTAGTCACCATCACTAAGTTACTAGAACTTGAGATGAACTATAGTATGCAAGGGATGACGAAAACGATTCCCGAGCTCTTCGTGATGTTGAAATCAACGAAGGTAGAAATCAAGAAAGAGCATCAAGTGTTGATGATTGACAAGACCACTAGTTTCAAGAAAAGGGCAAAGGAAAGAAAGGAAACTTCAAGTAGAATGGCAAACAAGTTGTCACTCCCGTGAAGAAGACCAAAGCTAGACCAAAGCCTGAAACCGAGTGCTTACATCGCAAAGGAAATGGTCACCGAAGCGGAAATGCCACGAATATTTGGTGGATAAGAAGGATGGCAAAGTGAACAAGTGTATATTTGATATACAGTTATTGATGTGTGCCTTACTAGTGTTTATAGTAGCCCCGAGTATTTGATACTTGTTCGGTTGCTAAGATTAGTAATTCAAACGGAGTTGCGAATAAGCGAGAGACTAGTTAAGGGTGAAGTGACGATGTTTGTTGGAAGTGGTTCCAAGATTGATATGATCATCATCGCACACTCCCTATACTTTCGGGATTAGTGTTGAACCTAAATAAATGTTATT
Organism: Aegilops speltoides; assembly: GCA_021437245.1. NCBI lineage: Eukaryota > Viridiplantae > Streptophyta > Magnoliopsida > Poales > Poaceae > Aegilops > Aegilops speltoides. Next base: position 177,409,908 of record CM038147.1, read on the forward strand.
TGGTGTTTGCGTTGAGCATGAATATGATTTGATCATGTTTATTGCAATACGGTTATTCATTTAAGTTAGAGAACAATTGTTATTCTGCTTACATGAATAAAACCTTCTATGGTCATACACACCAATGAAAATGGTTTGTTGGATCTCGATCGTAGTAATACACATATTCATAATATTGAGGCCAAAAGATGCAAAGTTAATAATGATAGTGCAACTTATTTGTGCACTTGCCGTTTAGGTCATATTTGTGTAAAGCGCATGAAGAAACTCCATAAAGATGGGATTTTGGAATCACTTGATTATGAATCACTTGATGCTTATGAACCATGCCTCATGGGCAAGATGACTAAACTCCGTTCTCGGAACAATGGAGCGAGCAACCGACTTATTAGAAATAATACATACCGATGTATGCGATCCGATGAGTGTTGAGGCTCATGGCGGTATCGTTATTTTCGACCTTCACAAGATGATTTGAGCGAGATATGGGTATATCTACTTGATGAAACATAAGTCTGAAATAGTTGAAAGGTTCAAAGAATTTCAGAGTGAAGTGGAAAATCATCGTAACAAGAAAATAAAGTTTCTGCGATCTGATCGTGGAGACGAATATTTGAGTTATGAGTTTGGTCTTCAATTAAAACAATGTGGAATAGTTTCACAGCTCACGCCACCGAACACCACAACGTTATGGTGTGTCCGAACGTCAGAACCGCACTTTATTGGATATGGTGCGATCTATGATGTCTCTTACTGATTTACCAATATTTTTTGGGGTTATGCATTAGAGACAGCTGCATTCACATTAAAAGGGCACCATCTAAATCCGTTGAGACGACAACATATGAGCTGTGGTTTAGCAAGAAACCCAAGTTGTCGTTTCTTAAAGTTTGGGGTTGCGATGCTTATGTGAAAAAGTTTCATCTGATAAGCTCGAACCCAGATCGAGAAGTGCGTCTTCATAGAATACCCAAAGGAAATTATTGGGTACACCTTCTATCACAGATCCGAAGGCAAGATATTCGTTGCTAAAAATGGATCCTTTCTAGAGAAGGAGTTTCTCTCGAAAGAAGTGAGTGGGAGGAAAGTAGAGCTTGATAAGGTAATTTGTTCCTTCTCCCGAATTGGAAAGTAGTTCATCACGAAATCAGTTCGGTGATTCCTACACCAATTAGTGAGGAAGCTAATGATGATGATCATGAAACTTCGATCAAGTTACTACGTAACCTCGTGGGTCTTCCAGAGTAAGATCCGCACCAGAGTGGTGTAGTAATCATGTTCTGGAAATCATGTTACTAGACCATGATGAACCTACAAACTATGAGGAAGCGATGATGAGCCCAGATTGCGCGAAATGGCTCAAGGCCATAAAATCTGAGATATGATCCATGTATGAAAACAAAGTATGGACTTTGATTGACTTGCTTGATGATCAGCAAGCCATGTTAAATAAATGGATCTTCAAGAGGAAGACGGACACTGATAGTAGTATTACTATCTACCAAGATCGACTTGTTGTGAAAGTTTTTTCAACAAGTTCAAGGTGTTGAATACGATGAGATTTTCTCATTCGTATCGATGCTTAAGTCTGTCTGAATCATGTTAGAAATTGCCACATTTTATGAAATCTGGCAAATGGATGTCAAAACTGCATTCCTTAATGGATTTATTAAAGAAGAGTTGTATATGATGCAACCAGAAGGTTTTGTCAATCCTAAAGGTGCTAACAAAATGTGCAAGCTCCAAATGATCCATCTATGGACTGGTGCAAGCATCTCGAGTTGGAATATATGCTTTGATAAGTTGATCAAAGCATATAGTTTTATATGGACTTACGATGAAGCCTCAGATTTACAATAAAGTGAGTGGGAGCACTACAACCTTTCCGATTAGTATATGTGAATGACATATTATTGATCGAAATGATGTAGAATTTTTCTCAAAGCATAAAGGAGTGTTTTAAAGGAGTTCTTTAAAAGAAAAAAACTCAAGAAAGCTACTTACATATTGAGCATCAAGATCTATTGAGATAGATCAAGATGCTTGATAAGATTTTCAATGAGTACATACCTTGGCAAGATTTTGAAATAGTTCAAAATGGAGCAGTCAAAGAAAGAGTTCTTGCACGTGTTGCAAAGGTATGAAATTGAGTAAGACTCAAATCCCGACCACGGCAGAAAATAGAAAGAGAATGAAAAGTCATTCCCTATGCCTCATCATAGGTTCTATAAAGTATGCTATGCTATGTACAGGACCTATTGTATACCTTGCTCGAATTTGGCAAGGGGTACAATAGTGATCTAGGAGTAGATCATCGGACATTGGTCAAGAATATCCTTAGTAAGGACTAAGGAGATGTTTCTCGATTATGGAGGTGATAAAAGAGTTTGTTGTAAAGGTTACATCGATGCAAACTTTTACACCGATCCGATGACTCTAAGTCTCAACCTGGATACATATTGAAAGTGGGAGCAATTAGCTAGAGTAGCTCCGTGCAGAGCATTGTGGACATAAAATATTTGCAAAATACATACGGCTCTGAATGTGACAGACCCATTGACTAAGCTTCTCTCACGAGCAAAACATGATCACACCTTAGTACTCTTTGGGTGTTAATCACATAGCGATGTGAACTAGATTATTGACTCTAGTAAACCCTTTGGGTGTTGATCACATGACGATGTGAATTATTGGTGTTAAATCACATGGCGATGTGAACTAGATTATTGACTCTAGTGCAAGTGGGAGACTGAAGGAAATATGCCCTAGAGGCAATAATAAAGTTATTATTTATTTCCTTATTTCATGATAAATGTTTATTATTCATGCTAGAATTGTATTAACCAGAATCATGATACATGTGTGAATACATAGACAAACTTAATGTCACTAGTATGCCTCTACTTGACTAGCTCATTAATCAAAGATGGTTATGTTTCCTAACCATAGACATGTATTGTCATTTGATTAACGGGATCACATCATTAGAAGAATGATGTGATTGACATGACCCATTCCGTTAGCCTAGCACTTGATCGTTTAGTATGTTGCTATTGCTTTCTTCATGACTTATACATGTTCCTACAACTATGAGATTATGCAACTCCCGTTTACCGGAGGAACACTTTGTGTGCTACCAAACGTCACAACGTAACTGGGTGATTATAAAGGTGCTCTACAGGTGTCTCCGAAGGTACATGTTGGGTTGGCGTATTTCGAGATTAGGTTTTGTCACTCCGATTGTCGGAGAGGTATCTCTGGGCCCTCTCGGTAATACACATCACTTAAGCCTTGCAAGCATTGTAACTAATGAGTTAGTTACGGGATGATGTATTACGGAACGAGTAAAGAGACTTGCCGGTAACGAGATTGAACTAGGTATTGGATACCGACGATCGAATCTCGGGCGAGTAACATACCGATGACAAAGGGAACAACGTATGTTGTTATGCGGTTTGACCGATAAAGATCTTCGTAGAATATGTAGGAGCCAATATGAACATCCAGGTTCCGCTATTGGTTATTGACCGAGAATAGTTCTAGGTCATGTCTACATAGTTCTCGAACCGTAGGGTTCGCACGCGCTTAACGCTTGGATGATGTTTATTATGAGTTTATGAGTTTTGATGTACTGAAGGAGTTGAGTCCCGGATGAGATCGGGGACATGACGAGGAGTCTCGAAATGGTCGAGACATAAAGATCGATATATTGGACGACTATATTCGAGTTCGGAAAGGTTCCGAGTGATTCGGTATTTTTCGAGTACCGGAGAGTTACGGAATTCGCCGGGAGAAGTATTGGGCCTTATTGGGCCTGGGAAAGAGAGAGGGCTGCCTAGGGCAGGCCGCGCGCCCCATGGCCTAGTCCGAATTGGACTAGGGGCGGGCCGCACCCCTCCTTCCTTCCCTTCTCTCTTCCCTTCCTTGTCTCCTACTCCTAATACATGGAAGGACTCCTAGTTGGACTAGGAAGGGGAATCCTACTCCGGTGGGAGTAGGACTCCCCATGGCACGCCCTCCTAGGGCCGGCCTCCTCCTCCCTCCCTCCTTTATATCTGGGCAGGGGCACCCCATGGACACACAAGTTGATCTACGGATCGTTCCTTAGCCGTGTGCGGTGCCCCCTTCCACCATATTCCACCTCGGTCATATCATCGCGGAGTTTAGGCGAAGCCATGCGCCGGTAGAACATCAACATCGTCACCACGCCGTCGTGCTGACAGAACTCATCTCCGGAGCTCGGCTGGATCGGAGGCCGGAGATCGTCATCGAGCTGAACGTGTGCTGAACTCGGAGGCTCCATACGTTCGGTGATTGGATCGGTCGGATCGTGAAGACGTACGACTACATCAACCGCATTGTTATAACGCTTCCGCTTACGGTCTACGAGGGTACGTGGACATACACTCTTCCCCCTCGTTGCTATGTCATCACCATGATCTTGCGTGTGCGTAGGAAATTTTTGAAATTACTACGTTCCCCAACAGCGTCTACATCAGGGTTTAATTGTGCCCCGATGGTGGCCGTTTTTGTAGGGTCCGTTGGATGGACTTGAAATTTGACTATTTCGTCCGCTGGCTTAAAAGAGGTGGACTTGGATCTCTTATCGAGTATCACATCATCCCTGTTCACCGTGGAGCGCAGCGCAGTGAGTTCCTCGGCCGCTAGGGCTTCGGATAGTGCCTCGAGGGCTAGTGCGGCTATCTTGTTTTCGGCGCGGAGTGCTATGTTCGAGTCACTGGCAAGAGTGATGATTCCGTTGGGCCTGGGCATTTTGAGCTTCATGTACCCGTAATGGGGTATAGCTTGAAAAATTGTGAATGCCTCTTGCCCTAATAAAGCGTGATATCCGCTGCTGAACGGGGCCACTTGGAACGTGACCTCTTCGGACCTGTAATTATCCGGCGAGCCGAACACCACATCCAGTGTGATTTTTCCTGTGCAGCATGCTTCCCGACTGGGGATTATTCCTCTAGAGGTTGTGCTGCTTCGCTCAATGCGGCTCCAGTCTATTTCCATTTTTTGGAGGGTTTCCTCATAGATGAGGTTTAATCCGCTGCCGCCGTCCATGAGTACCTTAGTAAGGAGAAAGCCGTCCACTATTGGACTGAGGACCAATGCGGCTGGTGCTCGGGCTGTTCGGAATTTAGGTTCGTCACTGGCATTGAAGGTAATAGCCGTGTCACTCCATGGGTTTATTGTTGCTACATGGTAGACTTCGGCAAGGTTGCGTAGTGTTCGTTTCCACATATTATTTGATGTGAAATCTCGAAGACTGTTAATACCGAACTGGTATTGCTGGGCTGGTGCTCTGGAACTAGGAGTTCTTCGCCACTTTTGGCCACCTGCCGTAGTATCCAACATGCTCTAAGGCTATGAGTTGGAGTGGCGCCCTCTGTACTATGAATTTTGCAGGGTCCGTTGAGCCACCCTTCCAGTACGGTTTCATGCCCTTTAGGTCTTTTTTTTCTTTTTGGTATGTAACTCAGGTGCCTGGCGATGATGCACCCTTTTATTTCGGACTAGGGTTGTATTCGGGGCTGGATTATCCCAAAAATTGGTTTTGGTTTTCCAGGCACTCTCCATCGCACAGTACTTTCATACAATGGACGCCAAGTCGGCAAAGCGTGTAATTTCACGACGACTTATGGCGTTTAGGATTCCCTTGTCCGTGCAATTATTGCAGAAAGGTGAAATTGCGTCTTCCTCGTGGCAGTCCTTTATCCTGTACATAACCAGGAGGAATATGGCCCAGTAATGGTGTACTGTTTCAGCGAGCTCTTGCCGGATTCGGGATAGATCGCTTATGTTTGGGTGGGCGGGTGGAATTAAATTCGGAACCCCGTCCAATCTAAGACTCAGGGGCCGACAAGTTTCCGAACTTGGAAGCTTGGGTTTTTGGATATTGTCCAATGAATCCAGCCCGCTGCCTGACTTTATGTTCAGGACTTGATCGACGTCCGTCCCTCCGCGGGAATCCGGCATGGAGGGGTCGGGAATCCGGACATAGCTAGTCCTTAAGATAGAAGAAGGCTCGCCGTATTGTTCTTCCACCATAGCAACGTGGTGGGTAACCACGGGAGAGTTGATCTCTCTCAAATCAGTTTTAGGCCCAATCTGATCGTAGTCTGTAGCGACTCCTAGGGCGGTGATGCGATCCAAGAGCTCGTTTATCGAGGAGAGCTCCATGGGATCTAACTGCTCGGCAAGTTCCGAGTTAACGCGAAGATTACTTTCGATGACCCGAGAAGTCATCATCGACGCGGCGGCCGAACAGGCGGTCATAAGAAAACCGCCTAGCCAGAGAGTCTGGCCAGTGGCCAAAGCTCCTTTAGCAATGGTGTCGTCTTTAAAGACGGGATGAGGCATCCTTCCTGACGACGATAGCATAGAGGAACTCTAAATGAAAGCACCAATGTCGGTGTCAAAACCGGTGGATCTCGGGTAGGGGGTCCCGAACTGTGCGTCTAGGCGGATGGTAACAGGAGACAAGGGACACGATGTTTTTACCCAGGTTCGGGCCCTCTTGATGGAGGTAAAACCCTACTCCTGCTTGATTAATATTTATGATATGGGTAGTACAAGAGTAGATCTACCACGAGATCAGAGAGGCTAAACCCTAGAAGCTAGCCTATGGTATGATTGTTCTTCGTCCTACGGACTAAAACCCTCCGGTTTATATAGACACCGGAGAGGGCTAGGGTTACACAGAGTCGGTTACAATGGTAGGAGATCTACATATCCGTATTGCCAAGCTTGCCTTCCACACCAAGGAAAGTCCCATCCGGACACGGGACGGAGTCTTCAATCTTGTATCCTCATAGTCCAGGAGTCCGGCCAACGGTGATAGTTCGGCTATCCGGACACCCCCTAATCCGGGACTCCCTCAATTATTTTTTATCACGGCAATGAAAAGTTTTGTCATATTTGATGAAGATATGACCCAAACAATTTATGAGAATTATTTGGGAATTTAAGGAGTGTGCGAAATATAGGTTGCTTCACAACCTAGGGCAATTTGAGTTATTCCTTTTCTATTAAAGGAATATTCCCAATAAAAAGGATATTGGGATTTGGTCCAAGGTGGAAATGGAAAGGTCTAGGGAAGGATTTGGGTATGACAAGACACTCTGGAAGGGAACAAGAGGTCATCTTCTTCAGTTTCCAGACCACATAGCCAGGGAAAAGGAAAACTCTGGCAGAAACCTCAGAAAAACAAAACAAAAAGAAATGGCCAAAAATTAGGCTATTACATTGTGTGCATCGCAAACGTTTGGTACTTGTTGTATTAACTGTGCGGGATGTACATACTAACGGAAATGTATTCCTTGGATGGACTGTGTGAAATGTACATACGAACGTAAACGTTTAGCGAGGACTGACTGTGTGGGATGTACTTACGACCGGAAACGATTTCGCCTGTATAATTATATTTTTAGCACTACTATACGTATAACCGTATATGAGTGCTCACTGGTCGCACACGACCTCATTTTGCCAAGCATTTGTGCCAGGAGGGCATATCCCCGACGGTTTCTAGGTTGTGTGGGAAGGACCCCCCTATCGCCCATACTCACTTGGCGACGGTTCCAAATGTCGTCGCGGAAAGGGGTTAAAACCATTTGTATAGCACCGACACATACCAGTGCACCTAGATATAAACTCACATGCTTGTTTTATCTCTTGCTTGGCGGTGACCAGCTGACATCTGACTTGTCCCAACTCCTCCCCTTGCCGCTTCTTCTCCTCGGCAAAAGACGCATTCTTGGCTTGAAGTTTGTCATAATCTTGGATACGCCTAGTGAGAACAACACGCCTAGAAGATTCTTGGGATTGGAAGTAGGTCGCATCTACCTGAGCACTCTCTAGATCCTTTTCTAAAGCGGCAACACATTTCGCTGCATATAAGATGTTTCATGAGTAAATGACAAAAAGACAAGGTCACCATATGGTGAGTCTTGACAAACTTACCGGTGGCTTCACCAGTAGCTTTCTTCACTTACTGAAATTGCTTCTCAGAATCATGGAGCTAAGACTTTACCTGAGTCAACTCCTCGGATAGTTGATGCGCCTCCGTAGACGCCTCCTGTAAAAAAGTAACCAGCATGTATAATTGAGGCACTAGGCAATCATTTTATCTAAGAAGGACGAGGATTTCAATCCTTATGTCGGTCGCAAGCTCCCAACCTAAGGCTCGCGGGCTACTGGGATTTGCATCTATCTTTATATAAAAATATAGAAGAAGATTCATCAATGCTCCGGTTGATCACAAGTGCTCAACTAGAGTCTCGGGGGCTACGGGATTTTGCAGTTCTACAACCCCTTGACTGACCATAAGTCTAATGCCTTCCCCGCTGGAATGCACCTCGGCAAACATTATGGAGTCCCAGAAAGATTGTCAATCCCTTCAGGTCTAGCCCAGGTTGGAGCCAACACACACCTTAAGGGCTACTGGGTGCACTATAATGTACGACCGCGGCCACATTTTGTAGCCCAGAGCGGGCCTCGTCAATACGCTCATTGGCCGCTTGAAGAGGATCTGGTTGTTGAGTTGTGAAATCCTGGTTATTCAAGGAAGCCTTATCCTGTAGTACAGCATACACTCATATTCGAAGGAAGTCGCGGACATTGTCGAGGACTCCTCCAGGGTTGTGATGCCCCCGATTCAATCGTTCACTAATCATACACGCAAACCTCCATGATCAAGATCAGGGACTCACAGGAAGATATCTCAACACAACTCTAAACACAAATAAAGTCATACAAGCTCTATATTACAAGCCAGGGGCCTCGAGGGCTCGAATACGTCAGCTCGATTAGAAACGAGTCAGTGGAAGCAACAATATCTGAGTACAGACATAAGTTAAACAAGTTTGCCTTAAGAAGGCTAGCACAAAAGCAACATCACTCGAAAAGGCAAGGCCTCCTTCCTGGAGCCTCCTAACTACTCTTGGTTGCCGGCGGTCTCCACGTAGTAGTAGGCTCCGTCGGGGGTAGTAGTAGTCATCGGTGGTGGCATCTGGCTCCCGGGATCCATCACCTGATCGCAGCAATTGGGTATAGGGGAAAAGAATGTAGCAAAACAACCGTGAGTACTCATCCAAAGTACTCGCAAGACTTACATCAGATCTAAACTAAGTATGCATCAGTATCAAAGGAATGGGATATATCTTTGGACTGAACTACAGAAATGCCAGAAGAGAGGGAAAGCCTAGCCTATCAAAGACTAGCATCTTCAACCATCTTGCAGCATCAGAAGAACTAAGAGTAACATATCATAAGTTATAAGTATGTTGTAGCATCCATGCCCAGAGATCCCTTCTCGACTCCCTACGAGAAAGCAATCCCGAAGCCATCATATCCATTTATCATCTCCAGTATCCAATTCTAGTTGTATAGATCGGGATACAACTCCAAGTCATCTTGTTACCGTGGACATGGATATTTGAATAGATAAACTTCCCTGGAGGGGTGCACCACATTACCCAACACACTCGATCACTCTGGCCAGACACACTTTCCAAGGTCATGCCCGGCCTCGGAAGATCATGGCATAGCCCTACCTAGGCTCAACAGAGAGGCCAACACGCTGGTCTACATCCTAAGCGCGCAGGGGTCTTGGGACCATCGCCCTTTGCACTCCTGCATGTTGCATATGCGGCCGGTGAGCAGGCCTAGCCCCCTTATACAAGCGCAGGCATAACTAGTCCAACCCAGCGCGCGCCTCTCTGTCACTAACGTCCAAAGAGCTTCGGCTGATACATACGACGCTGAGTGCCCATAAATGTTCCCGCGTGGTGGTTAGTGCGTAAAGGTCAAAGCCCAACTCAGATCAAATACCCAATCTCGTTAGTGTCTTGGGAGCGCGCGATAACGAGCAGAGACTCATGATCATGTGACCCCGTCGCCCCATCTCGTGGACTTACCGCAAGGGCCCGGAATGCCCAGTCGTGCCACGTAGAGATCTCGCGGGTACCATCCAGGTCAACCCGGCTACACATCAACTCGCGGGTACCCTCATGGTCAAACTATAACGCCCTCGATGCGGCTATATCTCCCACGTGTCGAAGCACGACTTAGAGGCATAACCGCATTGAAAGCAAAGTCGCAAGTGAGGTAATCTTCGCACAATCCATGTAATACATAAGGGAAAAGATACATAGTTGGCTTACAGTCGCCACTTCACACAATTACATGAATAAAGCATTACATCATCCAGATACAATCAAGGTCCGACTACGGAACCGAAAATAAAAGAAGAACACCCCACATGCAACACAGATCCCCGATCGCCCCAACTGGGCTCCACTACTAATCGTCCGGAAAGGAAACATAGTATCGACCAAGGGCCTCATCATATTCCCACTTCAGCTCGGTTCATGCCATCTGCTACCGCATCACCGGTACTGCATGATCTGTTTTGGTAGAATCATGAGCCATGGGGACTCAGCAATCTCACACCGCGAGATCAAGACTATTTAAGCAAGGGAAGGCTGGTGTCAAAAGGTAGGGCTGCTGCAGCGACTTAGCATACATAGTGGCTACATCGCAAAAGAGAGCGAGAAGAGAAGCAAGGCGCGGTCGTGAAGCTATTAGCGATCAAGAAGTGATCCCGACTACGTCGTCAAGCATAACTCCAACACCGTGTTCACTTCCCTGACTCACGAGAAGAGACCATCACGGTTACATACACGGTTGATGTATTTTAATTAAGGTCAACTTCGGGTTTTCTACAACCGACATTAACAAATTCCCATCTGCCTCATAACCGCGAGCACGGCTTTGAAAGATAATACCTGCAGGGTGTCCCAACTTAGCCCATAACAAGCTCTCGCGATCAACGAAGGAATAAACCTTCACCCAAGACACTCCGATCAGACTCGGTATCCCGGTACATCAAGACATTTCGACAATGGTAAAACTAAACCAGCAAAGCCTCCCGAATGTGCCGACAAATCCCGATAGGAGCTGCACATATCTCTTTCTCAGGGCACACCGGATTGTCCAAACTTCCGATAGGCCATCCCAGAGTTGCCCCTGGTGGCCACCGGCGGCTGACAGGTTGGACCAACACTCACAACGAGCACTGGCCCGGGGGGGCTAAAATAAAGATGACCCTCGGGCTCGCGAAAACCCAAGGGAAAAAGGGGTGTAGGTGGCAAATGGTAAAACCAAGGTTGGGCCTTGCTGGAGGAGTTTTATTCAAAGCGAACTGTCAAGGGGGTCCCATAAATCACCCGACCGCGTAAGGAACGCAAAATCAAGGAACATAACACCGGTATGACGGAAAACTAGGGTGGCAAGAGTGGAACAAATCACCAGGCATAAGGCCGAGCCTTCCACCCTTTACCAAGTATATAGATGCATTAATTAAAACAATAGATATTGTGATATCCCAAAATAACCATGTTCCAACAAGGAACAAACTTCATCTTCACCTGCAACTAGCAACGCTATAAGAGGGGCTGAGCAAAGCGGTAACATAGCCAAACAACGGTTTGCTAGGACATGGATGGTTAGAGGTTGACATGGCAATATGGGTGGCATGATATAGCAAGTGGTAGGTATCGCAGCATAGGCATAGCAAAAGAGCGAGCATCTAGCAAGCAAAGATAGAAGTGATATCGAAGGTATGGTCATCTTGCCTGTAAGGTTCTCAGAGTTGTCGAAGGCTGGATCCTCGTAGGCGTTCTCAACAGGCTCCTCGTTCACGTACTCGTCTCCCGGCTCTACCCAAAGCAAGAACACAAGCAACGGAACCACAATCAAACAAGGAACAATGCACAAGCAATATGATGCAAAACATGACATGCGATGCGAGAAGTGATATGCAATGCATATGTGTGCTCCGGAAAGGAAAATGATGAACCGGGCATCAACTTGGCAAACCAAGTATGCCGCTGGAAAGATGAGATGATTTCGGTTGAAATCGATATAAAGATCACCGGAATCGGATGCACGGTTTGCAAATGACAAGCAAAACAAGAATGACGCCAATCTGCGTTTAACAGCCCGATGCTACTTAGCACGCAACACGAAACTATGCTACAGCACCCCAACATAAAAACAAAGCATATGGCAGCGAACTACAGGAGATGCTTAACAATAGAGGAACACTGAGCTACGGCTAAATCACATCATAACATGTTCAAACAAGCATGGTGAAAGTGCTCAAAATATCAGGTTCACAGACTTAGTGAAAATACTAACATACCAGGAATTAACATCAGAAGGCATGTTTAGAGCAAGCAAACAACATGCTACAGGAACTTATAATAGCAAAGCAAGGCATGACATGATTCTACTCAAAGCATATTTCAATAGTCCCTTACTGACCATAAGCCAAAAAGGACTCTAAGAAATGATGGCACCCATGTAAACATTGCAAGTTTTATTACAGATTTCAGACTTAGTGAAATATCAGGACATGGCAGAAACAGATTCAACATGGCATGTTCGTGAGCTCGATGCACTCACTACAGAGCATCTCATGATAAACTACACCCATTAAGAAGACATGGAGCTATACATGGCAAGAACAACATCATAGCATACACGGATCAACTACAACGACCTCATGAAAATTGAATCTCATGCAAACAGTCTGCCAGGAAACATTTTCAAGCAAAAGTAGAGCACGAAAATGACATGCTAGACTACTCCATAAATACCAACAAAGGCATGGATGGATAGAGCACATCCATATGTCCAAAACACCCTTACTGATCATGCTCAAAAGGGCATGGATCTCTGTAACAACATGAACATATGGCATAAAATTAACAGCAGGACATGACTTAGTGAAATCACTAAGTTCCTGAAATCAGCAACATCATCATCCCTACTTTGCATGCTTGTTCTAGTCAACACATAGCTCACAAAAATACATGGCAAACACCCCTGGAAAGATGGAATGGCAATGTTCAACTCACATGTAGGACTCAAGTTCATAAGGTGCACACATAATTCATGGCAAAAATGACAAAAGAGCTCGAACTGATAAGATTCTGGAACTAACGATCTGAAGCCATCTTCCAACAGCATTTCGGGCATCAAGATGAGCTCAAATGCAAATGATGCAATGGAATGAAATGATGTACTCCTCGAGACGAACAATTTGACATATTATACGCCCAAAACGGAGCCACGGTTGCGGAGATGTGATGCTATGAAAAATGCACGAAATCATGACAGATTTGGGACTTGGTGAAAAAAACGAGGGAAAGGGGTCAACCGTCTGGATCTGGATCGGGCGCGCCGATCGAGGTTCGCCGGAGCCGGGTCGGGGTCGGGCCGGAGGGAGGAGTTGTCCGTGGGCTGCCTGGCGCGGGGGCGGGCGGCGGCGGGAGGTCGCCGGGGGGCGGCGGACGCGGCAGCGCGGGCGCGCGGGTGGCGTGGGCGCGCAAGGCGGCGAGCGGCGCGCGGCGGCAAGGCAGTGGCGCCAGCGGGCAGAGGTGTGTGTGTGTGCGCGGCGCGCGGCGAAGGGCGCGGCGGCAGAGCTGCTGGCCTCCATGGCCTCCTGGGTTTAGCGACAGCCAAGGCTGGCGCAAGGCATGGCGGCGGGCGATGGCGGGCGCCACGTGTGGCGGCGGGCGACCGGACGTGTCCGGCTGCGGCCGGACGTGTCCGATGGCGGCGGAGGAGAGCTGCTAGGGTTTCACCGGATTTTCGTAGGGGGTCTATTTATAGAGGTAGAGGGAGCTAGGAGTGTCCAAATGAGGTGTAGTTTTCGCCCACACGATCGTGATCGAACGACCAAGGACATGGAGGGGAGTTAGATGGGTTATTGGGCTGTTTTGGAGGGTTGTTGGGCTGCAACTCAAAAGAGGCCTTTGCGAGAGCGTGGTTAACCGTTGGAGTACCAAACGAACTCCAAATGACCCGAAACTTGACAGGTGGTCTACGGTGCTATACCAGGCCACTTGGCAAGGCTCGGTCCATTCGAGAATGTTCAACACCCGCACACGGAAAAAGAACAAGAGGGGACGCCGGGAACATAGGAGTGTCGGATTGCAAAACGGACAACGGGGAATATGCTCGGAATCATGAGACGAACACGTATGCAAATGAGATGCACATGATGACATGATATGAGATGCATGACATGAACAAAATGCAAAAATGAAAACAAAACCCTACCACGGAGGGAATATCATAGCACATATCCGAAAATGGCAAGAGTTGGAGTTACAAATATGGAAAGATACATCCGGGGTGTTACAACACTCCACCACTACAAGAGGATCTCGTCCCGAGATCTAGGACTGAAAGAACTCCGGATATTCGGAACGGAGGTGATCCTCGCGCTCCCAGGTGGCTTCTCGGTCGGAATGGTGTGACCACTTCACTTTTAGGAATTTGATTGACTTGTTGCGAGTCTTGCGCTCGGTTTCTTCAAGAATAGCAACGGGGTGCTCATGATAAGAGAGATCTTCTTGGAGGTCAATTTCTTCAAAGTTGATAGTGCGCCAGAATCTTGAAGCACTTGCGAGCTGTGACACGTGAAACACATCGTGCACGTTTGCAAAGTTGGATGGAAGCTCAAGTTGATAGGCGAGATCGCCTCTTTTTCCAATGATCTTGAAAGGACCCACGTATCTAGGGGCAAGCTTCCTTTGATACCGGGCGACGAGTGCCTTTCATTGAGAGACGCGAGGTAGACATGGTCTCCGATTTCAAAAGCCATATCACGGTGCTTGTCATCATAATAGCCCTTACGCGCGATTATGCGGCTTTAAGATTCTCACGAATGACTTTGCACATTTCTTCGGCTTCTGTGATCAAGTCGTTGCCAAGAAGTTGGCGTTCACCTGTCTCGGACCAATTGAGAGGAGTACGACACTTTCTGCCATATAGAATTTCGAATGGGGCCTTGCCCGAACTCGCTTGGAAGCTGTTGTTGTAGGAGAACTCGGCATATGGGAGACACTCTTCCCACTTCATGCCAAAAGAAATGACACAAGCCCTGAGCATATCTTCAAGGATTTGATTGACTCGCTCGACTTGGCCACTAGTTTGAGGATGGAAAGCTGTCTTTGAAACGAATGTTGGTGCCCATGGCCTTGAAAAGAATCCCGAACTTAGAAGTGAAGATGCTTCCACGGTGCAAGAGATCAATTGCGGAATCCGTGCAAGGAGACAATTACGAGGTGTATAGCTCTGCCAGCTAAGCTGCTGTGATAGATTCTTTGACAGAAGAAAATGAGCCACTTTAGTAAGTTTGTCAATGACAACGAAGATAGCATCATTTCCACGCTTGGACTTAGGAAAACCAGTCACGAAGTCCATCTCGATATGATCAAACTTCCATTCTGGAATAGCAAGAGGTTGGAGGAGACCAGCTGGTCTTTGGTGTTCTGCTTTCACCCTTCTGCAGACATCACATTCATTCACGAATTGAGCAATTTCTCGCTTCATACGAGTCCACCAATACGACTGCTTGAGGTCATGGTACATCTTTGTACTTCCAGGATGAATGGATAGGAGAGAATTGTGTGCCTCATTCATGATGACTTTTCTCAGATCGCCTTTAGGAACCACAATACGATCCTCGAAGAAAAGAGTGCCTTTGTCATCCAAGCGATAGCACTTGTATTTGGAAATGCCCTTGTCAATACCACGTTTCACCTTCTTCACCATGGTATCCAGAAGTTGAGCCTCACGAATTTGATCTTCCAAAGTAGGAGAGACTATGAGGTTGGCAAGAAAGCCTTGAGGAACAACTTGAAGATTCAGCTTGCGGAAAGCCTCACAAAGATCCGGTTGGAAGGGCTTGAGAATTAAGCTGTTGCAATAAGCCTTTCTGCTCAGAGCATCTGCAATCACATTCGCCTTGCCAGGAGTATATTCAATACTTGGATTGTACTCTTGAATCATTTCGACCCATCGAGTTTGCCTGAGGTTGAGGTTTGGTTGAGTGAAGATATACTTGAGACTCTTGTGATCGGTGAAAATGTCCACTTTCCTTCCCAACAAGAGATGTCTCCATGTTATCAATGCATGGACAACTGCCGCCAACTCGAGATTGTGAGTGGGGTAGTTCTTTTCGTTGGGCTTCAACTGCCGAGAGGTATAAGCCACAACCTTCTTCTCTTGCATTAACACAGCACCGAGACCTTGCAAGGAAGCATCACAGAAAACTTCGAATGGCTTGGATTCATCAGGAGGAGTCAAGACAGGAGCTGTGACTAGCTTCTCTTTGAGGGTATTGAAAGTGACATCACACTCAGGCGTCCAAACATACTTGACATGCTTCTGGAGGAGGTTGGAAAGAGGCTTTGCAATCTTGGAGAAGTTCTCAACGAATCTTCGACAATAGCTTGCAAGACCGAGAAAATCTATGGAGTCGCTTGACATTCGAGGAGGTTCCCAATTCACAATTGAAGACACCTTCTCGGGATTAACAGCGATGCCCTTGGCGGAGATGATATGACCAAGATAAAGAACTTCATCAAGCCAGAACTCACATTTGGAAAACTTCGCATAGAATTGATGCTCTCTGAGCTTGTCGAGCACCAACCGCAAATGTTTGGCATGATCCTGCTTGTTCTTGGAGAAGACCAAAATATCGTCGAGATACACCAAGACAAAATCATTGGTGTAGGGGTTGAAGATAAAGTTCATCATGCGAGAGAAAGTTGGAGGAGCATTGACAAGGCCGAAAGACATGACAGTATATTCATAAGAACCAAAGCTTGTTCTGAATGTTGTCTTGGGAATATCTTGTTCACGAATGCGAATCTGATGATAACCCATACGGAGGTCAAGCTTGGAGAATACTTTAGCACCTTTGAGTTGCTCGAATAGCTCATTGATGTTGGGAAGTGGATACTTGTTCTTGATTGTCTTCTTGTTCAATGGACGGTAATCAACACAAAGTCGGTCCGTGCCATCCTTCTTCTGGACAAAAAGAACTCCACATCCCCATGGAGATGAACTCGTCCGATCAAACCCAGACGCTCTTGTTCATCGAGCTGCTTCTTCAATTCTTTCAGCTCCAGGGTCCAAGCTTGTAAGGACGCTTTGCAAACGGGTTCATGCCGTGCTCAAGATCGATAACTAATTCGACCGGCCGATGAGGAGGCATACCCTAAGCTCTTCCGGAAGACATCTTGGTACTCACAAACGACCGGAATCTGAGAGATAGCATCCAACTCGCCCTTCTCATTGAGAGAAAACAACCGAATGGTTTCATCACGAGCGGCATAGATGATAACATCCTCGTAAGGGTGTGTCAATTGAATCTGCTGGCAGCACAATCAAGTCGAGCCTTGTGCTGAGAAAGCCACCCATCCCGAGAATTAGATCAATATCGAGTCACCAAGAACAATTGGTTTAGCCGAAATCTATAGTCGCCCATCTTGATAGAAACATCCGAACCATGTAGCTTATGCTCATGCATTTACCGGAGAGACAATCGCTAATGGTCTAGGCAAATCTTGGAAAAACAACTCATGCTTAGATGCAAATGGTTTGAGATGAAACTAAGCGATGCACCAAAGATCAAATAAGACTTTTGCAGAATATCATTAATGGAAGATTACCCATGATCACATCTGAAGAATCCTCTGCTTGAGCTGCATTCATCATATTCACCTTTGCATACTTGGGATTATGCTTGACCACCGCATTGCTTGAAGACCTCACGGGGGAGGAGGAGGAAGGCGCCTTTGGTTATGGCATTTGTTCGCATAGTGACCTTCTGCTGGCACTTGTTGCAGTCACCTCTGAGAGCGGACGGTGATAAGGAGCATTTGACCTTGGAGCTTGAGGTGACACTTGTTCGGTAGTTTGGGTTGGGTGGGTGGGAAGATCCACAACCACCGAGTTCTTCTGCCGATAAGGCCGATTTTAACGGAGGAGGAGGAAGGTAGAACTTTTGCTGCTTTGCTGCCACTTGAGAGGAAGAAGAAGACTGAACTGCATCCCTGTTTCTCTTCTTTGAAGCCTCACACTTGAGCTGAGCACCTTCTAGCTTGAGTGCCATATTCCCCGTTGTCCGTTTTGCAATCCGACACTCCTATGTTCCCCGGCGTCCCCTCTTGTTCTTTTTTCGTGTGCGGGTGTTGAACATTCTCGGAATGGACCGAGCCTTGCCAAATGGCCCTGGTATAGCACCGGTAGACCACCTGTCAAGTTTCGGGTCATTTGGAGTTCGTTTGGTACTCCAACGGTTAACCACGCTCTCGCAAAGGCCTCTTTTGAGTTGCAGCCCAACAACCCTCCAAAACAGCCCAATAACCCATCTAACTCCCCTCCATGCCCTTGGTCGTTCGATCACGATCGTGTGGGCGAAAACTACACCTCATTTGGACACTCCTAGCTCCCTCTACCTCTATAAATAGACCCCTCCCCCGAAAATCCCGGTCGAAACCCTAGCAGCTCTCCCCTCCGCCGCCACCGGACACGTCCAGCCGCAGCCGGACACGTCAAGTCGCCGCCGCCGCCACGTGGCGCCCGCCATCGCCCACGCCGCCGCCGCGCCAGCCGCCCATGCCGCCATAGGGCCATGGAGGCCCCTGCATGCCCGCTCCCGCCACACACACCCACTGCGCCGCACAGTGCCCGGCACTCTCCTCCGCCCACCATGCACCGCTGCCGCCATGCCGCCCGCTCCTGCCATTGCGCTGCGCGTCCGCCGCCCATGGCGACCTCCCGCCGCCGCCCCGCCCGCGCCGCCCGCCCCGCCGCCAGGCAGCCCGCCGCCAACTCCTCCTCCGGCCCGACCCGACCAGCTCCGGCGAACCTCGATCAGCGCGCCCGATCCAGATCCGACGGTTGACCCTTTCCCTCGTTTTTTCACCAAGTCCCAAATCTGTCATGATTTCGTGCATTTTTCATAGCATCACATCTCCGCAACCGTGGCTCCGTTTTGGGCGTATAATATGTCAAATTGTTCGTCTCGAGGAGTACATCATTTCATTCCATTGCATCATTTGCATTTGAGCTCATCTTGATGCCCGAAATGCTGTTGGAAGATGGCTTCAGATCGTTAGTTCCAGAATCTTATCAGTTCGAGCTCTTTTGTCATTTTTGCCATGAATTATGTGTGCACCTTATGAACTTGAGTCCTACATGTGAGTTGAACATTGCCATTCCATCTTTCCAGGGGTGTTTGCCATGTATTTTTGTGAGCTATGTGTTGACTAGAACAAGCATGCAAAGTAGGGATGATGATGTTGCTGATTTCAGGAACTTAGTGATTTCACTAAGTCATGTCCTGCTGTTAATTTTATGCCATATGTTCATGTTGTTACAGAGAGATCCATGCCCTTTTTGAGCATGATCAGTAAGGGTGTTTTGGACATATGGATGTGCTCTATCCATCCATGCCTTTGTTGGTATTTATGGAGTAGTCTAGCATGTCATTTTCGTGCTCTACTTTTGCTTGAAAATGTTTCCTGGCAGACTGTTTGCATGAGATTCAATTTTCATGAGGTCGTTGTAGTTGATCCGTGTATGCTATGATGTTGTTCTTACCATGTATAGCTCCTATGCCATGTCTTCTTAATGGGTGTATGCTTAGTTTATCATGAGATGCTCTGTAGTGAGTGCATCGAGCTCACGAACATGCCATGTTGAATCTGTTTCTGCCATGTCCTGATATTTCACTAAGTCTGAAATCTGTAATAAAACTTGCAATGTTTACATGGGTGCCATCATTTCTTAGAGTCCTTTTTGGCTTATGGTCAGTAAGGGACTATTGAAATATGCTTTGAGTAGAATCATGTCATGCCTTGCTTTGCTATTATAAGTTCCTGTAGCATGTTGTTTGCTTGCTCTAAACATGCCTTCCTGATGTTAATTCCTGGTATGTTAGTATTTTCACTAAGTCTGTGAACCTGATATTTTGAGCACTTTCACCATGCTTGTTTGAACATGTTATGATGTGATTTAGCCGTAGCTCAGTGTTCCTCTATTGTTAAGCATCTCCTGTAGTTCGCTGCCATATGCTTTGTTTTTATGTTGGGGTGCTGTAGCATAGTTTCGTGTTGCGTGCTAAGTAGCATCGGGCTGTTAAACGCAGATTGGCGTCATTCTTGTTTTGCTTGTCATTTGCAAACCGTGCATCCGATTCCGGTGATCTTTATATCGATTTCAACCGAAATCATCTCATCTTTCCAGCGGCATACTTGGTTTGCCAAGTTGATGCCCGGTTCATCATTTTCCTTTCCGGAGCACACATATGCATTGCATATCACTTCTCGCATCGCATGTCATGTTTTGCATCATATTGCTTGTGCATTGTTCCTTGTTTGATTGTGGTTCCGTTGCTTGTGTTCTTGCTTTGGGTAGAGCCGGGAGACGAGTACGTGAACGAGGAGCCTGTTGAGAACGCCTCGAGGATCCACCTTCGACAACTCGAGAACCTTACTGAGCAAGATGACCATACCTTCGATATCACTTCTATCTTTGCTTGCTAGATGCTCGCTCTTTTGCTATGCCTATGCTGCGATACCTACCACTTGCTATATCATGCCACCCATATTGCCATGTCAACCTCTAACCATCCATGTCCTAGCAAACCGTTGTTTGGCTATGTTACCGCTTTACTCACCCCTCTTATAGCGTTGCTAGTTGCAGTGAAGATGAAGTTTGTTCCTTGTTGGAACATGGTTATTTTGGGATATCACAATATCTATTGTTTTAATTAATGCATCTATATACTTGGTAAAGGGTGGAAGGCTCGGCCTTATGCCTGGTGATTTGTTCCACTCTTGCCACCCTAGTTTTCCGTCATACCGGTGTTATGTTCCTTGATTTTGCGTTCCTTACGCGGTCGGGTGATTTATGGGACCCCCTTGACAGTTCGCTTTGAATAAAACTCCTCCAGCAAGGCCCAACCTTGGTTTTACCATTTGCCACCTACACCCTTTTTCCCTTGGGTTTTCGCGAGCCCGAGGGTCATCTTTATTTTAGCCCCCCCGGGCCAGTGCTCGTTGTGAGTGTTGGTCCAACCTGTCAGCCGCCGGTGGCCACCAGGGGCAACTCTGGGATGGCCTATCGGAAGTTTGGACAATCCGGTGTGCCCTGAGAAAGAGATATGTGCAGCTCCTATCGGGATTTGTCGGCACATTCGAGAGGCTTTGCTGGTTTAGTTTTACCATTGTCGAAATGTCTTGATGTACCGGGATACCGAGTCTGATCGGAGTGTCTTGGGTGAAGGTTTATTCCTTCGTTGATCGCGAGAGCTTGTTATAGGCTAAGTTGGGACACCCTGCAGGTATTATCTTTCAAAGCCGTGCCCGCGGTTATGAGGCGATGGGAATTTGTTAATGTCCGTTGTAGAAAACCGAAGTTGACCTTAATTAAAATACATCAACCGTGTATGTAACCGTGATGGTCTCTTCTCGGAGTCCGGAAGTGAACACGTGTTGGAGTTATGCTTGACGTCGTAGTCGGGATCACTTCTTGATCGCTAATAGCTTCACGACCGCGCCTTGCTTCTCTTCTCGCTCTCTTTTGCGATGTAGCCACTATGTATGCTAAGTAAACTTGCAGCAGCCCTACCTTTTGACACCAGCCTTCCCTTAAGCTTAAATAGTCTTGATCTCATGGTGTGAGATTGCTGAGTCCCCGTGGCTCATGATTCTACCAAAATGATGCAGTACCGGTGATGCCAGTAGCAGATGGCGAATCGAGCTGAAGTGGGAATATGATGAGGCCCTTGGTCGATACTATGTTTCCTTTCCGGACGATTAGTAGTGGAGCCCAGTTGGGGCGATCGGGGATCTGTGTTGCATGTGGGGTGTTCTTCTTTTATTTTGGGTTCCGTAGTCGGACCTTGATTGTATCTGGATGATGTAATGCTTTATTCATGTAATTGTGTGAAGTGGCGACTGTAAGCCAACTATGTATCTTTTCCCTTATGTATTACATGGATTGTGCGAAGATTACCTCACTTGCGACTTTGCTTTCAATGCGGTTATGCCTCTAAGTCGTACTTCGACACGTGGGAGATATAGCCGCATCGAGGGCGTTACACAAACCGACTCGCTAGAGACTGTTAGGAACTCAGGTCCACCTCTACCGGGGTGGTACCGCATGTCCCTCCATTCCTGTAGTAATAATAACTCTCGCGGGTACCCCTCGGGGCCGACCCGTATTTAATATGGTTCTGGGGGTAAAGTCAAAGTAACCGTGTGTCCAAAGCACCAAGTGGGAATCCGAGGAATCACCCTTGATGGATTCCACTTGATGTAATTGTCAAGGTGAACTTAGAGGAATCACCCTCGAGGGTTCACTCTTGATGTGTTGCATGACGTAGTCTTTATCAGGAGTGGTGAAGGAGGAATCACCCTCCATAGACCACGACCGATTAACTACACTACAAAGATCTCGTTAGAAGTGTTATACGAGGTATCACCCTCGGCACTCGATAGTAACCCTGCAGTGTCGTACAACTAAGGGGGGGTGTGATGTGATGTGTCGGGCTTTGGACGTCGATAACATTGATCTAGTCATCGGTCATCAAGCGGGGCAACTAGGACAAGGTGAGGGGCCACTGGTGGATCACTAACCAACCTATACTAAGCATATAGGATAAGCAGGTAAGGTACAAAAGCAGGTTACAAAAGCAGGCTATGCATTAGAATAGGAGCAATCAAATACAGTAGCAAAATCTAATGCAAGCATGAGAGATAATGGAATGGGCGATATAGGAATGATCAAGGGGGGTTTGCTTGCCTGGAAACTCAGATGCAAAGGACTGGTCGTCAGGGGTGTAGTCGACGTCAGGAGCAGCATCAGTCTTGGTGTCTAATGAAGAGAGGAGGGGGAAGAAACAATAAATACAAAGCAAGCAAGTGCATCACTATGCATGACATGACAATATGCAGTGCTAGGGGTGTTCTAATGCGGTACTACGCGTTGCAGACGAAGAAGTAAAACATCTGGAGGGGTTTTCCCGATGTTTGGCATTTTAAGGGCGGCTGAAAGAGAGGAGACGGTTCCATGTTCAGCATGCTAGGGGCATGTGATAGATGAACGGATTGCATATTCAGGTTCGTCGGATTTTTCTGAGCAACTTTCAGATATAAATTATTTTCATCTGGATTACGGATTAATTTCTATGAATTTTCAAAGTTTTAAAATCATTAATGAAAAATCTTGGAATTAGTTTTAATTCGAAAAATTAAAAGCTAAATGCTAGGTGCACTCAGTAGAGTGTACACAGCAGTGCACACACAGGCTGACAGTGGGTCCTAGTTGACTGCCCAAAGGATATATGCCCTAGAGGCAATAATAAAGTTGTTATTTTATATTTCCTTATTCATGATAAAGGTTTATTATTCATGCAAGAATTGTATTGATCGGAAACCTTAGTACATGTTTGAATACATAAACAAACATTATGTCCCTAGTGAGCCTCTACTATACTAGCTCGTTGATCAAAGATGGTTAAGGTTTCCTAACCATGGACATGAGTTGTCATTTGATAACGGGATCACATCATTAGAAGAATGATGTGATGGACAAGACTCGTCCATTAGCTTAGCATAATGATCGTTTAGTTTTATTGCTATTGCTTTCTTCATGTCAAATACATATTCCTTTGTCTATGAGATTATGCAAATCCCGGATACCGGAGGAATGCCTTATGTGTTATCAAATGTCACAACGTAATCGGGTAATTATAAAGATGTTCTACAAGTATCTCCTAAGGTGTTTGTTGAGTTGGCATAGATCTAGATTAGGATTTTTCGCTCCGAGTATCAGAGAGGTATCTCTGGGCCCTCTCGGTAATACACATCATAAGCTTGCAAGCAAACGACTAAGGAGTTAATCATGAGGTGATCTATTACGGAACGAGTAAAGAGACTTGCTGGAAACGAGATTGAACTAGGTATATATGAAGATACCAACGATTGAATCTCGGGCAAGTAACATACCGATGGACAAAGGGAATTACGTATGTGCCATTGGCCCCTGTCATCGGAGGTGTGGGCACATCACCTTCAATTGCATAGATTTACAAAGTATCTTGGTTGGTTCCTCGGACAAAGTATCCACCTTATAAATAATTATGGAAGTTGCAATTACTAAGAAGACATGAGATGACTTTGGGGTGCTCGCTTTTCGTGTTTGCTCGTCCAGCACTGACCAGCCCTGCAGTTCTACCCGAGCGGGTCCTGGCTGGGGATGACTCCATGCGAGTGTTTACCTTGGTTGCTTGGCCCAGCATCCATCCTGGGAGGAAGGGGCGGCAGCATCCTTGGGCCAAGTAGGGTTTGCTTATTTCTTTGACGTCATGCGGTTGATCTCCACTGCGTCGTCGCGGCAAAGGGAACCTCGATGTTCGGTGATGAAGGCAATCTCTTCGCCATTGAGGCCCTCCTGATAAAAGACGTCGTCATGATAGACAATGGTGTGTGAGTGTCGTCGGCTCATACATCTCCAACATATCTATAATTTTTATTATTCCATGCTATTATATTATCAATCTTGGATGTTTTATATACACTTTCAAGCAATTATATATCAACTTTTGGGACTAACCTATTAACTTAGTGCCCAGTGCCAATTGCTATTTTTTGCTTGTTTTTGGTTTCATGGGTATCAGTTCCCAACAAAGTCCAAAGCCAGAAACTTTTTGGATATATTTTTTTCTGGACAAAAGAGACACTAGAAGCTTCGGGAGAAGACCAGGCGATGGACCCTGGGCCCACAAGGCACCAGGGCGCGTCCAGGGGTAGGCGTGCCCTGGTGTGTTGTGGGGCCCAGGTGGCTCTATTTGACCTAACTCCGCCTCAATAATTCTCTAAAATCGTGAAACCAACAGAGGAGTCCATGAAATACTTCTTCCACCGCCACAAGTTCCAGAACCACAAGATCCCATCTGGAGCCTTTTCTGGCACTCTGTCGGAGGGGGATTCGATCACGGAGGGGGCTCTTCATCATCCTTGCTGCCTCCAATGATGCATGAGTAGTGTACCACGGACTGATGGGTCCATAGTTAGTAGCTAGATGGGTTCTTCTCTCTATTTTATCTTCAATATAATGTTCTCCTCGATGTTCTTGGAGATCTTTTTGATGTAATGACTTTTTTATGGTGTGTTTGTTGGGATCCGATGAATTGTGTGTTTATGATCAGATATATCCATGAATATTATTTGAATTTTCTCTGAACTCTATTATGCATGATTGTTATAGCCTCGTATTTCTTCTCTGATTTATTGCTTTGGTTTGGCCAACTAGGTTGATTTATCTTGCCATGGGAAGAGGTGCTTTGTAATGGGTTTGATCTTGCGGTGCTCAATCCTAGTGACAGAATGGGACATGACACACATGTGTCGTTGCTATTAAGGGTAAAAAGATGGGATTTATTTCATATGTGAGTTTATGTTGTCTACATCATGTCACCTTGCTTAAGGCGTTACTCCGTTCTTCTATGAACTTAATACACTAGATGCATGTTGGATAGAGGTCGATGTGTGGAGTAATAGTAGTAGATGCAAAATTGTTGCAGTCTACTTGTCTCGGGCGTGATGCCTATATACATGATCATTTCCTTGGATATCATCATAATTATTTGCTTTTCTATCAATTGCCCAATAGTAATTTGTTTACCCACCGTGTGCTATTTTCAAGAGAGAAGCCTCTAGTGAAAACTATGGCCCACGGGTCTATCTTTTATCAACTATTAAAACTAAAAATACTTTGCTAAAATTTTATTTATTTTATTTTATTTTGTATTTTTATCCAATCTATCTATAAAAAAACTATACAA
>CM038147.1:177440636-177498260 GCA_021437245.1 Aegilops speltoides
ATAGTTATAGGAACATGTATATGTCATGGATAAATGCAGAGCAACATACTAAGCGATCGTGTGCTAAGCTAAGGGAATGGGTCATGTCAATCAGATCATTCTACTAATGATGTGACCTTGTTAATCAAATAACAACTCCTTGTTCATGGTCGGAAACATAACCATCTTTGATTAACAAGCTAGTCTAGTAGAGGCATACTAGTGACATGTTGTTTTGTCTATGCATTCACACATGTATCATGTTTCCGGTTAATACAATTCTAGCATGAATGATAAACATTTATCATGAAATAAGGAAATAAATAATAACTTTATTATTGCCTCTAGGGCATATTTCCTTGAGTCTCCCACTTGCACTAGAGTCAATAATCTAGATTACATAGTAATGATTCTAACACCCATGGAGTCTTGGTGCTGATCATGTTTTGCTCGTGGAAGAGGCTTAGTCAACGGTCTGCAACATTCAGATCCGTATGTATCTTGCAAATCTCTATGTCTCCGTCTGGACTAAGTCCGGATGGAATTGAAGCGTCTCTTGATGTGCTTGGTCCTCTTGTGAAATCTGGATTCCTTTGCTAAGGCAATTGCTCCATATTGTCACGAAGATTTTCATTGGACCGATGCACTAGGTATGACACCTAGATCGGATATGAACTCCTTCATCCGCACTCCTTCATTAGCTGCTTCCGGCTGCTATGTATTCCGCTTCACATGTAGATCCCTTCACGACGCTTTGTTTAGAACTGCACTAACCGACAGCTCCTCCGTTTAGTGTAAATCGTATCCGGTCTGCGATTTAGAATCGTCCGGATCGTTGTCAAAGCTTGCATCAACGTAACCGCCATCGATGAGCTCTTTGTCACCTCCATATCGCCAAACATATCCTTAGTCCTTTTCGTATTTCAGATGTTCTTGACCGCTGTCCATGATCCACTCTGGATTACTTTGGTACCTCCTGCTAGGCTTATAGCAAGGCACACATCAGTCTGTACACAACATTGCATACATGATAGAGCCTATGGCTGAAGCATAGGAACATCTTTCATTTTCTCTCTATCTTCTGCAGTGGTCGGGCATTGAGTCCGACTCAACTTCACACCTTGTAACACGTGCAAGAACCCTTTCTTTGCTTGATCCATTTTGAACTTCTTCAAAACTTTGTCAAGGTATGTGCTTTGTGAAAGTCCAATTAAGCGTCTTGATCTATCTCTATAGATCTTGATGCCCAATATGTAAGCAGCTTCACCGAGGTCTTTCATTGAAAAACTCTTATTCAAGTATCCCTTTATGCTATCCGAAATTCTATATCATTTCCGATCAGCAATATGTCATCCACATATAAGATCGAAATGCTACTGAGCTCCCACTCACTTTCTTGTAAATCACAGCCTCTCCAAAAGTCTCAGACAAACCCAAATGCTTTGATCACACTATCAAAACGTTTATTCCAACTCCGAGATGCTTGCACCAGTCCATATATGGATCACCGAGCTTGCACACTTTGTTAGCTCCTTTGGATCGATAAAACCTTCGGTTGCATCATATACAACTCTTCTTCCGTAAATCCATTCAGAATGCGTCTTTACATCCATTTGCCAAATTTCATAATCATAAAATGCGGCAATTGCTAACATGATTCGGACGGACTTAAGCATCGCTACGGTGAGAAGGTCTCATCGTAGTCAATCCCTTGAACTTGTCGAAAACCTTTTGCGACAAGTCGAGCTTTATAGACGATAACATTACCGTCGGCGTCGGTCTTCTTCTTGAAGATCCACTTGTTTTCTATTGCTTGCCTACCCTCGGGCAAGTCAACCAAAGTCCATACTTTGTTTTCATACATGGATCCCATCTCGATTTCATGGCCTCAAGCCATTTTGCGAATCTGGGCTCACCATCGCTTCTTCATAGTTCGTGGGTTCATCATGATCTAGTAGCATGACTTCCGAACAGGATTACCGTACCACTCGGTGCGGATCTTACTCTGGTTGATCTACGAGGTTCTGCGGAACTTGATCTGAAGTTTCATGATCAACATCATCAACTTCCTCACTACTTGGTGTAGGTGTCTCGAAACTAGTTTCTGCGATTTAACTACTTTCAAGTAAGGGAGAAGGTACTATTACCTCATCAAGTTCCACTTTCCTCCCACTCACTTCTTTCGAGAGAAACTCCTTCTCTAGAAAGGATCCATTCTTAGCAACGAATGTCTTGCCTTCGGATCTGTGATAGAAGGTGTACCCAACTGTCTCCTTTGGGTATCCTATGAAGACACATTTCTCCGATTTGGGTTCGAGCTTATCAGGTTGAAGCTTTTTCACATAAGCATCGCATCCCCAAACTTTAAGAAACGACAACTTTGGTTTCTTGCCAAACCATAGTTCATAAGGTGTCGTCTCAACGGATTTCGACGGTGTTCTATTCAGGTGAATGCGGCCGTCTCTAGAGCATAACCCCAAAACGATAGCGGTAAATCAGAAGAGACATCATAGATCGTACCATATCTAGTAAAGTACGATTCGACGTTCGGACACACCATTACGTTGTGGTGTTCGGGTGGCGTGAGTTGCTAAACTATTCGCATTGTTTCAAATGTAGACCAAACTCGTAACTCAAATATTCACCTCCACGATCAGATCGTAGAAACTTAATTTTCTTGTTACGATGATTTTCAACTTCACTCTGAAATTCTTTGAACTTTTCAAACGTTTCAGACTTATGTTTCATTAAGTAGATATACCCATATCTGCTTAAGTCATCTGTGAAGGTGAGAAAATAACGATATCCGCCACGAGCCTCAATATTCATCGGACCACATACATCTCAGTATGTATGATTTCCAACAAATCTGTTGCTCTCTCCATAGTACCGAGAACGGTGTTCTAGTCATCTTGCCCATGAGGCACGGTTCGCAAGTGCCAAGTGATTCATAATCAAGTGACTCCAAAGTCCATCGAGATGGAGTTTCTTCATGCGCTTTACACCGATATGACCTAAGCGGCGATTACCACAAATAAGTTGCACTATCATTATCAACTTTGCATCTTTTGGTTTCAACATTATGAATATGTGTGTCACTACTATCGAGATTCATAAGAAATAGACCACTCCTCAAGGGTGCATGACCATAAAAGATATTACTCATATAAATAGAACAACCATTATTCTCTGATTTAAATGAATAACCGTCTTGCATCAAACAAGATCCAGATATAATGTTCATGCTCAACGCAGGCACCAAATAACAATTATTTAGGTCTAAAACTAATCCCAAAGGTAGATGTAGAGGTAGCGTGCCGACCGCGATCACATCGACTTTGGAACCATTTCCACGCGCATCGTCACCTCGTCCTTTGCCGGTGTTAAGCAATCCGTAGTCCTGTTTGAGTTGCAAATATTAGCAATGTAACCAGATCAAATACCAGTGCTCTGCGAGCTCTAGTAAGGTACACATCAATAACATGTATATCACATATACCTTTGTTCACCTTGCCATCCTTCTTATCCGCCAAATACTTGGGGCAGTTCCGCTTCCGATGACGGACTCGCTTGCGGTAGAAGCACTCGATTTGTGTTTAGGGCCGGACTTGGGTTTCTTCTCTGAGCAACTTGCTTGCTGTTCTTCTTGAGATTCCCTTCTTTTCCCTTTGCCTTTCTTCTTGAAACTAGTGGTCTTATTGACCATCAACACTTGATGCTCCTTCTTGATTTCTACCTCCATGCCTTTAGCATTGCGAAGAGCTCGTGTATAGTCTTTACTAACCCTTGCATATTATAGTTCATCACGAAGCCTTTGTAGCTTGGTGGCGTGATTGAGAATTACATCAATGACACAATCATCCGGAAGATTAACTCCCAATTGTGTCAAGTGATTGTAGTACCCGGACATTCGAGTATATGCTCACTAATGTAACTGTTCTCCTCCATCTTGCAGCTATAGAACTTATTGGAGACTTCATATCTCTCAATCCGGGCATTCTGTTGGAATATTAACTTCAACTCTGGAACATCTCATATGCTCCATGACGCTCAAAACGTCGTTGAAGTCCCGGTTCTAAGCCGTAAAGCATGGCACATCGAACTATAGAGTAGTCATCGACTTTGCTCGCCAGACGTTCACAACATCTGGCGTTGCTCAAAGAAGCGAGCTGTCACCTAGCGGTGCATCCAGACGTAGCTCTTACGTGCAGCAATGAGGATGATCCTCAAATTACGGACCCGATCCGTGTAATTGCTACCATCATCTTTCAACTTTGCTTTCTCAAGGAACGCGTTAAAATTCAACGGAACAACAAAGACGAGCCATCTATCTACAATCAAACATAAACAAGCAAGATACTATCAGTACTAAGTTCATGATAAATTTTAAGTTCAATTAATCATATTACTTAAGAACTCCCACTTAGAAAAACATCTCTCTAGTCATCTAAGTGATCACGTGATCCAAATCAACTAAACCATAACCGATCATCACGTGAAATGGAGTAGTTTTCAATGGTGAACATCTTATGTTGATCATATCTACTATATGATTCACGCCGACCTTTCGGTCTCCGTGTTCCGAGGCCATATCTGCATATGCTAGGCTCGTCAAGTATAACCCGAGTATTCTGCGTGTGCAAAACTGGCTTGCACCCGTTGTAGATGGACGTGAGAGCTTATCACACCGATCATCACGTGGTGTGCGGGCACGACGAACTTTGGCAACGGTGCATACTCGGGAGAACACTTCTTGATAATTTAGTGAGAGATCATCTTATAATGCTACCGTCAATCAAAGCAAGATAAGATGCATAAAAGGATAAACATCACATGCAAATCAATATAAGTGATATGATATGGTCATCATCATCTTGTGCTTCATGATCTCCATCTTGCAGCACCACCATGATCACCATCGTCACCGTAGCGACACCTTGATCTCCATCGTAGCATCGTTGTCGTCTCGCCAAACTTATGCTACTACGACTATCTCTACCGCTTAGTGATAAAGTAAAGCATTACAGGCGATTGCATTGCATACAATAAGCGACAACCATATGGCTCCCGCCGATTGCCGATAACCGGTTACAAAACATGATCATCTCATACAATAAAATATAGCATCACGTCTTGACCATATCACATCACAACATGCCTGCAAAAACAAGTTAGACGTCCTCTACTTTGTTGTTGCAAATTTTACGTGGCTGCTACGGGCTTAAGCAAGAACCAGTCTCACCTCGCATCAAAACCACAACGATACTTCGTCAAATAGACTCCGTTTAACCTTCTCAAGGACCGGGCGTAGCCACACTCAGTTCAACTAAAGTGAGAGAGACAGACACCCACGGTCACCTTTAAGCAACGAGTGCTCGTGGCGGTGAAACCAGTCTCGCGTAAGCGTCTGGCGTAATGTCGGTCAGGCCGCTTCATCTCACAATACCGCTGAACCAAAGTATGACATGCTGGTAGGTAGTATGACTTGTATCGCCCACAACTCACTTGTGTTCTACTCGTGCAAAACATCAAACCATAGAAAAACCTAGGCTCGATACCACTGTTGGGGAACGTAGTAATTTCAAAAATTTTCCTCGCACACGCAAGATCATGGTGATGTACAAGAACGAGAGGGAGAGTGTTGTCCACATACCCTTGTAGACCCGGCGGAAGTGATCACAACGTAGAGGAAGTAGTCGACGTTCTCCTCGCGATCCGACCGATCCGGCGCCGTTACTCCGACGCCCCGAGTTCTTGACACACGTACAGCTCGATGACGTCCCTCGTACTCGATCCAGCCGAGTGTCGAGGAGAGTTTCACAAGACGACGGCGTGGTGACGATCTTGATGTTTCACGGCGCGAGGCTTCGCTTAAGCTTCTCGACAGTATAACCGAGGTGGAATATGGTGGAGGGGCACCGCACACGGCTAAGGAACGATCTCAAGATCAACTTGTGTGTCCCAAGGTGCCCCCTGCCTCAGATATAAAGGAGCAAGGGGAGGGGGCGGCCAAGGGGTGGCGCTGCAGGAGTCCTACTCCTCTCGGAGTAGGATTCCCCCAATCCTAGTTGGACTAGGATTCCTGAGGGAAAGAGAGAGAGGGGGCGGCCCCTTCTCCTAGTCCTAGTAGGACTAGGGAAGGGGGAGGCGCCCACCACTAGGGCTGGCCCTTCTCCTTTCCACTAAGGCCCATAGAGGCCCATTTACCTCCCGGGGTTCCGGTAACCTCCGGTACTCCGAGAAATTCCGTTTTTCGCCTCGGAACCATTCGAACTCCAAACATAGGCTTCAATATATCAATCTTTATGTCTCGACCATTTCGAGACTCCTCGTCATGTCCGTGATCACATCCGGACTCGAACTCCTTCGGTACATCAAAATACATAAACTCATAATAACATCGCCATCGAAACCTTAAGCGTGCATGGACCCTACGGTTCGAGAACAATGTAGACATGACCTAGAACTATTCACGGTCAATAACCAACAGCGGGACCTGGATGCCCATATTGGTTCCTACATATTCTACGAAGATCTTTGTCGGTCGGACCGCATAACAACATACGTTGTTCCCTTTGTCATCGGTATGTTACTTGCCCGAGATTCGATCGTCGGTATCCAATACCTAGTTCAATCTCGTTACGGCAAGTCTCTTTACTCGTTCCGTAATACATCATCTCACAACTAACTCATTAGTTGTAGTGCTTGCAAGGCTTAAGTGATGTGCATTACCGAGAGGGCCCAGATACCTCTCCGATAATCGGAGTGACAAAACCTAATCTCAAATCGCCAACCCAACATTTGCCTTTGGAGACACCTGTAGTACTCCTTTATAATCACCCGATTCGTTGTGACGTTTGGTAGCACCAAAGTGTTCCTCCGTAAACGGAGTTGCATAATCTCATAGTTATAGGAACATGTATATGTCATGGATAAATGCAGAGCAACATACTAAACGATCGTGTGCTAAGCTAAGGGAATGGGTCATGTCAATCGATCATTCTACTAATGATGTGACCTTGTTAATCAAATAACAACTCCTTGTTCATGGTCGAAACATAACCATCTTTGATTAACAAGCTAGTCTAGTAGAGGCATACTAGTGACATGTTGTTTTGTCTATGCATTCACACATGTATCATGTTTCCGGTTAATACAATTCTAGCATGAATGATAAACATTTATCATGAAATAAGGAAATAAATAATAACTTTATTATTGCCTCTAGGGCATATTTCCTTCACCAAGACCAATGACAAAACACATAAAGCAACCCAGAAGAACCAAGGAGCGTCCCCTACTTAAAGACCCATTCAGGGGATACTGATGGTGTCCTGGACTAGGGGGTGCTTGCCACGTGATCTCCTGACCAGGAGGGCCATGCTGAGGACCCCCGCCCCCATGGTAATCTATTGGTGGGTCACGTTCGTTAAAGCCCACATTGCCAATATGGGATGTTTCTGAAGACTTGACACATGTGGCAAGAGAAACAAAGAGAAAACCATAAGCTTTAGCTTACAAAATATAGTCAATGAAGAAAGAAATAGTTTGTATGAAGATGCCAACATTAGTGTTAGGACTTTCAACATTAGTCCAATTGAGCAACACACATTGCATGAGAAGGATTGCAAGCAACATCCACAAATGTTGAAGGAGCCGTAGCATGATGCAACAAAGAGGAGGACGATGATATTTATAATTTATGAAGAATTAACTACTTCTCATAATCCTCCTTGATAGCTTCAAAATTAGAAGGAAGATGAGATTTAGTGGCTTAGTCGATCCTTGATATCTAAAGAGAAGATCATTTTTGGCCTTCCAAATACTCCACATCAAATAAAAATGACTTTCAATAGATAGATCTGGGTGAAGTAGAGAGAGAATTGACGGGTTGATAGAAGAATGGTAGAAATTTTAAGTAAAATCATTAGTTTTGAAACTCGACTTAAACCAAACAATTTTGCGTGAGGAGTAGTGAAAGAAAAGGATGAGATATCGCTTCGAAAGCCCATGCCCACAAATTCTTATTTGGTGTGCTTCGAGCACACAAATTATTAAGAAGGGCCCTCTAGATTAAACACCAAGCAAATGTTTAACTATTGGGCCATTGTCTTGCATTTCAAAACTTTATTAAAAAGAAGCTTTTCCTCTTCTTTGATGGATCTTCTACACATAAAAGAGTTGATGAAGTTGTCATGCAACAACATTTTCTATGCACCTTTTATGGTGCATGGAGCATTTGAATTTGTATCCAACAAGCTTCATCAATGAAATCTACACTAATACTAGGAATTAGTATAATTTTGCCTTTGAAAGAATCATCAAGATGAGTAGATTTTTTCAACATCCCATTGTTTTGATTTTTTTTCCACATGAGACTAATAGTATCAGGACATGGGACACTCAAACCATGTTTTACGCGACACATTTTTTCCTATTAGCACACAAGGATTACACCAAATGGTGCAGTTGCCTTCAACAATTTGGACATGGCAAGAGTTGAGAATGTGCTAGTACTTGACATTGATGTTCAGTTTGGTGCTTGCACTTATAAAATACAAAGATCTGGTTCTAAAACTTGCATGTGAGTGCGATATGGCTCATTTGCCTTCCATAGACATTAAATTGCTTTTATGTGGCATCGTATTTCCGTTGGCGTCTACACTTAGCATGTTAGTGTGGCGCGGGCCCGTTTGCAATAGCGGGACAAGCTGGCTCACACAAGTATGTGTCTCTATGACCACTAGGTCCCACTTGTCAGTGTACATCACAAAGAAATAATTTCATGAAAACTGGTTGCCTGAAGGGGTCAAACTGGCAACCTCGCGCACTCCCACCATCGATACTAACCACTTCCCCTCAGTCGTGGTGAAGTTCGTTGCCTAGAGAAGATAGATAGTTTTGCTCAAAAAAGAGAGGATAGATAGTCCTTGTCTAGCTTAACCCAACATGCTAAGGGGGCTTTAAATGGGTTGTAGTCAATGTGTTCCATTTTCACATGTTAGTTTTTTCTGTGTTAAAAAAGATTGTAAAAACAGGTAATAATAGTCACAGTAATAAAAAAGTTACAATGGTAGTTTATTATAAACAATATACATACAAACAAAATAATTCACATTAAAAAATGTTAACTCTAAAATTTTTCACTTAATTAAATAATAATTCATAATTATAAAAATATTTTTATTATTTAAAAGTTTTCACATAATAATAAAATAATACTATAATTTTATAAAAATATTTATTTAAAATAAATGTTCATATAGTTTTAAAAGTGTTCATGTTTTTGATAAAATATACATGTACTATAAAGTGTCCATGCTTTTCCCTACATTTATGTAGATTTAAAAAGTGTTCACGTGTTTTAGAAAAGTTTGTGTTTGTGTTGAAAGAGATTATTTTTTAAATACAATTAAATTTTAAAATATGTATGGAAAATAATTAGGAGGCTAGTGTGTCCCAGACAATAGATCCTAAAATGAACACTTATTTCAACTATACATTCAATTTTATAATTCATAAATATTATTTATTTCCATGAATACATTTTAAATACAACATGAATATTTTTGAAAAATACATGAACGTCTCTTTTAAATAAGTTATTTTTGTATCCATATTATGTATGGACGTTGCTAACATCCAGTCGTACTGATTATAGCAACAGGCGCGGACGATCCATCGGGCCTCTCCCTCGTGACTCCTTCATCTTTAGTTCATTTCACATACAATTCTCATTTATTTTAGCACAAATATGCATGCATGCAGAAAAGGACAAAAGTGATGATGTCAGCCAAAAACCCTTTTAATTTTGAAATTCAAAATGTTTTGTAGCTCAAATCGTCGCCCCGATTAAAAAACCGTTTTCATATAAAAGATTCTTCGCGAGGAGACATTCGAAACTAGACCCCATATTGATATGTTCCGACGACTTTTATTTTCGTGTCTAAAGTTATCACACCCAGGCTAAGTAACTTATCATGTCTCGGGTTCATAAGTTACCATTCTGTTTATATAGAAATTACCGGAGCATAAAAATGGTTAACCAACATTCCTCCCATGTGCAAATGAACTAAAGGACATACTCCATCCGTCCCAAAATTCTTGTCTTAGATTTGTTTAAATACAAATGTATCAAGTCACGTTTTAGTCTTAGATACATCTATATCTAGACGAATCTAAGACAAGAATTTTGTAACAGAGGGAGTAGTAGCTAATGTCATCCTAGATTCCCTCCTATTTCAAAATTTCAAAATCTTTTGTAGCTCAAACCGCCGTCCGATGAAAAAACCATTTTCACATAAAAAAATCGTCATGACGAAAGCTTCGAAACTAGATCCCATGTTCATTTGTTCCGACGGCTTTTTGGGGATGAGAAGTTACCACTTCTGCGCGAAGTAAGTTATCACACATGTGCTACATATGTTACCATGTTGTTTACACATATATTATCGGGGCATAAACCTGGTTACTCTAACCTCTTCTTATCAGGTCGGGTTAAAGTTACAACGGTGTTTGTGCGTGAGTTATCACGTATACGATGCGTATAGTACCAACTACCAAACTATTTACACAAAAGTTATCGGGTGGATGTTTGTAAACA
Organism: Aegilops speltoides; assembly: GCA_021437245.1. Lineage (NCBI taxonomy): Eukaryota > Viridiplantae > Streptophyta > Magnoliopsida > Poales > Poaceae > Aegilops > Aegilops speltoides. The sequence goes on from CM038147.1 coordinate 177,451,219, forward strand.
ACCCCCTCGCCAAAGTTATTAGGATCGAGGCAAATAACTTATCAGGTCGGTGATATGTGAGTTACCATGCTATTCACACAAAAGTTACTATGGTGTTCGTACGTGAGTTATCAGCTCTGTTGTGTGTATATTACCATATTATTTATACAGAAATTATTGGAGGTATCTTTTTTCAATAAATTTATTCCGGGGTCAAAAGTTATCGCAGTAATTGTACCTGAGTTATCAGCTCTGTTATCAATGTATTATCATGTCATTTGCATAGAAGTTACTGGGACACCTAGTCAAAAGTTACCGTGGTGTATGTATGTGAGTTATCAACTCGGTTGACAATATATTACCATGCTATTTACATAGAAGTTACCGAAGGTGTGTTTTCAACAACCCCCCCCCCCCCCCCGCCCCCCATGTTTTCAACAACAGTTTCCCTGGGTCAAAGTTATCATCATGTTCATACGTAAGCTATGAAATCCACTATGAGTAAAGTATCATGCTATTTACACAAATTTTATTAGGGGTATGTTTCCAACAACTTTCCCCAAGGTCAAACTTACCACGGTGTTGTATATAAGTTATCATGTCTGCAGTGTGTAAATTAACATGCTATTTACACAGAAATTACCCGGGGTATCTTTTCAATACTTTTTTCGCGGATCAAAGTTATCATTGTGTTTGAACGCAAGTTATCGGAACTGCAGTGACTAAATTATCATGCAATTAACACAAAAATTTAAGGGGGGTTGTTTTCGACAACTTTTTTCTCGGGGTCAAAGTTATCATGATATTTGTATGTTAGTTATCATGTTTACGGTGCGTAAACTATCATGTTGTTTACATATAAAGTTACTCGTGGAACTTTTTAACCCCCATGGGTAAAAGTACCCTGGTTATAACAACATTCCGTGGGTTAAAGTTACCATAGTGTTTATACCTAAGTTATCAGATCTGTGATGTGTCTGTTATCATACTACTTATGCATGCATGCAACTGCGAGCATCTCACCCGACGGATGTCGAGTCGATCGGGACCGTCGAAAAACATAATGTTTGGTACTTGGCTGTTTTGAGGCTTGCGGACCGGCGTGGCATGCTATGGTGTTTACACAAAAATTTACCCGAAGTATGTTTATAATTTTTTTATATGGAAGTTATGCAAGTTACCTAGGTGGTGTGTGAATTACCATGGTATTTACATAGAAGTTAACGGGGTGTGTTTCGACAAAAAGAATTCCTCGGTCAAAAGTTACCAGGCCCTGGGTGCATAAGTTCTCGGGTCCACCTTTCTTAAACTACCATGTTATTTACAAAAATAAATTCAGGATGTGTTGTCAACAACTTTTCCCCGGTCAAATCTACCACAATGTTTATACGTAATTTATCAGATCGGCAGTGCTTAAATCATCAGAGTGTAATCCCCTTGTCAAACACTTTTTTAATGTATTTAAAATTGATGTAAATATGATTTAGAAACATGTATGCCTCTCCCACTATAGTTAGTAACATGACGCACTAGTGAAAAAAAAATCAAAAGATATAATGCTTTTTCCAATGCGGTAGTAAAGAAGGATAAAATGTTCAGTTGCGTAAAATGGACAACAAGTAATGTTAGCTCAGTTGGTTAACCTCGTTGTGGTGGCAGTAGGCGGCCAGAGTTCGAATCCCCACTCAACCAAGCAGTATTTTTTTGTATCCGATGCACCCATGTTTACAGTGCTACTGGTGCACCGGATGCCGTAGAACATTTTAGAAAAATTGACACAAAAACTCTAGCACATTGACACAACATCCATGAATTTACCGTAGAACGATTGTTCTACAGTTTCAGAGTCAAAAAAGTCATGCGACATAAAAGCATCTTTCAGAATGTACTCGTGCATGAACTATATGCAAGCACTCAACCCGTTTAGTGACTGTGACTTCAGATCCTCATGCAGTCAAAGATCAACTAAATTAACGGCGCCCAAGTACCTCGGCGGCAAATATAATTGGCTAGGGAAGTGCCTTTCAAAAAGGAAAAGGAAATTGTCTCTTGGAATGGGACGCTCAGCTTACCATTGATTGGGTTCTAGCTGATCTTAAGGTATCTGTCATTGTCATTGAATCTTGCACGCATTCTTCGTCTCCCCTAAAGTGGCACGGTTCTTTTTTTTTTCCACGGATTTGACAGAAAAAAAAAATGGAACCACGCAAGTGCAAATGAAAGGCGAACATCTTTGTTTATGTGAAACGACGCTGGATGGAGTTCTACATTGAGAGAGCTACTCACGATCACTATGAGTCTATGATGCACATGAGGACACAGAAAGCAGAACAGTGCACAGTTTATCTGTAAACCGGATAGGCAAATTTTTCTTTTCGTTCGAATGTGGCCTAGAAAAAGAATTGGTTGATTTATTACTTTTTTTAGATTTGATTTATTACTTCTTGATACTCTTTGTATATTCTATAGATATATTAATAGAAAATTATAGCACTCCCTCCTATCCGAATTAATTGACACAGCCCTTGTACAAGGGAGTATCTCGGGGTTAAAGAAAAAGAAGAGGTCCATCGCAATTGCATGTTCTTCTGCTTGTTACGGGCAATATATGGGACCAAAGGCTTTTTAATTGTGAACCAATCTGTGATTGGATGGTTAGTAGAATAGTAGTATTCCAGTCCATCAAGTTTTAAGTCTTGGTGCTCACATTTTTCTGTCTGTATTCATAAGGTTGAATGTATGTGTGTATATATGATCGACTGAAAAAAAAAGCTTTTTATTTTACGTGAATACGTCTATTTGAAAACATAATAAACTTTCTTGGCCACATGCACGTGCGCGCTTTCTACATTGTCTGGTAGCAGGTGCGTAGGTGCGCACATCATGCGTGCACTGTCAACGTCACATCTCAACCTAAGGAGGCACACCACTCATGGCTCACTTTTTTATTTGTTTTCCTTACAGGTGGCTAAACCAGGAGTTCCCTCTGAGAGGTGCCCTCCGGTGGTGCAAAATAATTTGCCTCCAACGAGAAGGGAGGCGTCGACACGTTCACAGTGATGACCATTCTTTGGACGGAAAGTGAAACCTTCGTCAATCCAATCAAATCATCTGGTGGTCCGAATCCATGATATTGATGTGTGTGTGTGTGTGTGTGTGTGTGTGTGTGTGTGTGTGTGTGTGTGTGTGTGTGTGTGTGCGCGTGTCTTTCCTTTTCATTTTCATTTTCATTTTCATGTATGTGCATGGATCTGATATGCTTCGTTTGATTTTTCTTTTTAGGCATCGTTTGGCTTTTAAAAACCCAAATCCCTTGGATGAATAATCGGTAAAGCACTAGTCCTGAGTGAATCCAAGAGAAAAGCTCATTGGTTTTCACAATTGGATGCCAACAACGAACTAAGGTGGTTTTTCTCAACCAAGAACCGAAGCGGCTTTCCTATGGTTTTCCCCCTGTGGGGGGCATGATTTTGGAGTGCGAGTGCCGCTGCTCACCTCGCAAGCCCTCGTCGATAGGCCCGCGCCTCATGACGGGAACTCGTCTCTCTCTAAACAAAGCACTACAATAAATTTGTTGATCTATAATGGTTTTCTCGTGATGCTCTAAGAAATGTCACATATTGACTTACACCTATGACAGTTCAGAACTTTTTAAAAGGAAATAATGGTTTTAAAAATGTCATGAATTAAACATTTAGAAAAAAATATAAAAATCCTAAATTTACATTGACAATATAATGTATAAGTGTAGGCGTACGCCCAAAAACTTGGCACACCCATTGACACAGATGATTTGCCGGGAGTCCTTAGGTGACGGAGGCATCGCTCCCAAACAGTGGCGACGCCATGGCTCGGTCGCACGCTTGGCCAACCATGACGGGAAGGTGCAGGACCTTGTCCAAGCGGTAAGCGACATCCCTAGTGTGCAGTGGTGCAAGGAATTGAAGTGGAGCTCGCCGTACTACCGTAGGCGTATCGTTGAAATGAGTGTGGAGCCAAAAAATACGGGCAAACCTATGCTTTGCAGTGGATTTATGCAGAAGATTTGTGTATAGTCATAGGAGGGAATTGCGAAAGGAGTGTCAAATTTTACTTTTGTAACGTGAAGAGGGGGATTCAAGAACAAACGTCAAGGACCGGCATTCAGTTCATTAGTATCTCATAGTAATTATAGAAGGAACCAAAAATTTAACGATCGATTCCAATTCACTGATTTTATTTTGGACAGAGATGTACGTGGAGAGGGGATAGATTCGAATTGTTGTCCCAGCGGAATACACCTATTTTGCGCTTCTCGATTCAAAATGCTCCTAAAACAAGCATTCGGCCTAGGCCCACGAAGCTCCCCTCACTCGCTAGGCCGGCTAGGCTCACTCTCTCGCTGATTTTTCGGCTCTGCTCTGCTTCTAGCTCAACAAGAAGAGTAGTCACCAGTTTTTTGTTGTTTTAAGAATGTTCATGAAATAAAGAAAAACAGGGACTTAAAATTTCCCAAATTCTAAAAATGTATTGGAATATTAAAAAGTATTCATGACTTAAAGAAATGTTCTTAAAATTTTAAAATGCTCAAAACTTTTTATAATATTTAAAAAAGTTTAAAATGTCCCTGAATTGCAAAAGACGAGTTTGAAATTTTAGATAATATTGCTAAATTCGAAAAATGTGCATGAAATTGAATATCTTTGTGAATTAATTTTTTTGATTAAATTTAAAAATATTCAAGAATTAAAAATAGCTAAAAAGAACATAAAAATAAAGGAATATAAAAGGGAAAACGGTCATGGAAAATTCTGGCACCATCTTAAAACCTTTTGGAAACAAGGAAACAGTGGTATGAGCCAGTCCATTAGCGAAGAACCCCGCTCCAGATGCTGCGCGTTGCATACGATTTGCACTCTATTGTTGAGCAATCGTTGTATTGCGCTGGCCCCGCATCATCTTTGTATGCTTCTTGGTGCAGTTCATTTGTTTCATTTTTTTCCTTTTGCTTATATTTTTATATTATATAGATACATGCTCGTGCACGTATTTAAAATTGTTCGTGCATGTTAATTTTTGTTTGTGTGGTTTCCAAAAATGATAGTACAATTCTAAAAGAAATCATGATAACTAACGATGTTTACACATTTAGAAATATGTTCATGACATTTTTCATAAACAAATTCGCATAATTAGTAAACAATGTTCATATGTTTTAAAAAAATGCTTGTAACGTTTCAAACTATGTTTCATGACATTAAAAAAACGTTATTGAACTATCTAATATTTGCACATAACTTTTTAGAATATTTCCAACATATAAAAGATGTATGTTCCCTTTCAAAATTTATTCATAAACACTTAAGAAATGTTCTGCATGTTTTAAAACAGAGTTCATGACATTTTGAAAAATATTCAACCTGTGTTTAAAAATTTTCATTCTGGATTTTAAAAGTTCATGGTGCATTAACAAGTATTAAATAATATATTTGGATAATTTTTTAATGCCTATTCTTAAAATGTTCAAAATTTATCTAAAAAGTTCAATGTTTATCTAAAATTGTTCAACCTGTACACAAAAATGTCAGATGATATTTTAAAAAAGTCAATATGCATTTACAAAAATGAATAAAATAAAAAAGCAAAAACACTAATAAACACCGATTGAGAAAATCACAGAAAAAGGAAGAAAAATACAGGCGGAACCTTCGTGAAACAGGACGACAGGTTTCTACAGCGAAGCTGCACACACAAAATCTTTCCAAAACCGCTCACAAACAAATACTAGTAGGACGGGCCACTAGGGCACATTCTATAGGCGATGGCTGCTACCTACCCGCATTAAGCGAGATTTAGCATTTGTGCTCTATTTTACACTTTGAGTGTGAAGTAGGAAATGACGTATGTGTACGTGCTTGAGGAAGGACAAGGGTTGTGTGGCATTGGAATGGACCAGTAAAAGAAGATGGAGAAAGGCCTAGTAGGAGAAAATAAAAGAATGAGAATGGGAAAATAAAGATAGGGAAGAAATCAAATGGGCTTATCAATTTGGTCAATAGAAAATGAAAAAAAGGAATGGGTAAAGGCACGCACACCCACTCGTTCATTTGTTTCTAATGAGCCGGCCAACATATTTCTTTTTCCATCATTGGTTCTAGGAATTTTTATAAGCTTTCCTTCGGTTCTCTCGGTAAGATTTCTCAGGTTGTTCTGTCATGGGTTTTGTTTGGTTTTATTTTTCTATTTTCATTTTTTATTTCCTGTTTGAAATTTTCTCATATTTCAAAATCCTCAAATGTTTTTTCTCTATCCTTTAACAGTTTTTAAACATCCATTAATATTTTAATAAATCATGATTTTTTTTGAATTTTCTAACATGTTTCAAATAACCCAAACTATTTTATTTTTTTTTAAATAGAAAATTCATATAAAACTTGAATTCTTGATGTTTCTAATTCTTTTTTAATTCTCAAAGTTATAAAAAATTATGGACAATTTTTAAACACATATTTTTTTCAATAAATGAACATGTTTAAAATTGGTGGACCTTTTCAAATTCATCATGATTTGTTCCTTCACTTTTCACGTGAAAATGACGAAATTGGTTTTGAAGGCAGAAGAATTAAAAAAACATCTCAGAATGAGTAATCTATATACGGTTACATAACTATCAAAAATGTGGAAAGCATTCTCTAATTCCTTGTTGTTTTAAAGTAATTTCAAAAAGAGTGAGATCATGCGTGTTGCCTCCCTCACCAAAAGCAGAGGGTTCGAAACACACTATGTGCAGACTTTGAATTTTGGGTGCGCTTCTATTTGAACTACACTCTTTTTTACTGTGTTGTTTCTTTGACCATAACTCCTCAATTATTCATCCGAATTGGGCAAATAACAAACCGTTGGAATCCTGTTGGAAAGAAGTCAATTTTTGCATCTTGCACATTTTTCCTCCATGGTTTAAGAGCGGTTCGAATACATTAATACTTCTTTCGAATTATATACACTGAACTTTTGAACCATTGATAGGAATAAAGCAGATGATATTATTGAGAGTTGTCATGATTTTAGAGCTTTTTTTCATGTAGAGCATTTTTTTCAATTTTTTCATGATTTTAGAGCAGTTTTTAAATACGTCAAAAGTAACATCATTTTTTGTTTATGAACATGTCAATGAAAAGTGAACCTCTCCGACAAGTATTTTTCAACTGTCACAGGATGAGCAGGTGAACTTCTTGTAGCAAACCTTTTAGGCTTTAGTCTTTTTTATTCTTTTTTTATTATTTGAAACTCACTTCATTGGTTCCTAAAGCAGCTATGTGTTTCACCTCTCAATTGCACTATGATATTTTACTAGTAACTCCTAAGCTCTTTATCAGATTTAAGTAAATGATATATCTTTGGAGAGATGTTGAAAGGACCAAATGTTTTGTGTTGAATTTTTTTCTAAAATCACAAAGGTTAAAGAGCATATTTGAATATTATAAAATTCACTCTGAATAACATAAGTAACTTTTTTTATCCATTCATTTGAACGAAGCATATAATATGCCGTTGGAAATCTATTGAACTGGGGAAACTTTTTCATGTAGAATATTTTTTCCCTATATTCATTAAGATTTAAGCGGAGTTTTAAAAATGCGAAAATTGACATCAATATATTCATTTTTAACTGCTTTTGAATGAGAATTTGAACTTCTGGGAGCGAACCTTGCTAGGTTTTACTTTTTACTTTTTTTCTCATCCTGAACTTCTATAGTCGGGATTTTTGAACTTCTAGGGTTTATATCGCTGAATTTACTGGTTTTTTCTCTTGCAAAATTCTTGGCAATATTTTATTTTTCTATTTCTCCTTTCTTCGAATCCCCATATTTAGGGCGTGTTCGGATCTCCTCTGGCTTCACAGAACTTCACAAACCATCTTAGCTTCTACTCCATGTAGCTATCCCGGATCCGTTATGCTGCATCGACAACTTCTCTAGCGCTGCAACCCAGCTGGGATACTGTGGCCTGTTCGGGATATATTGGGCCGGCTAGAGGCAGTCGAACTAGGCTAGCGAACACACATTCAAGGGGAAGTGGGTTAGCAAGGCGAGATGGATCGCTACGTAGCGAAAGGTTCTATTTTATCGAGGGGAGAAGCGAACCAATATGTTTAGCGGTGCCAAGCTCCTATAAATTAGGTGAACTCCGGCTTTTTCAATCTGTGGAGCTAGGTTGAGCTCGCTTCAGATTTTTGCACTACGGTCGGGCTTAGCTTCGAGAATCTAGCTTCTTGGAGCCCAAGCGTTCGGGTTAAAATCATCTGTGAAGTTTTTGAAGTGTGGAGCTGGAGGATTTCTAAACATGCCCTTAACTTATGAACTTATAGATAGTACACACAACAAACTTCTCGAGTTAGTCCCGTGAAATGACTCGATTTTTTGCATGCGAATGTCAATCAATGAAGGGATTGACTTCTCTGATTTCCAAGGCAAACTTTCATGGCTCCGAACTTATAAATTTGTCACATGAACATTCTGATTTTTTTGGTGAATCCTCAACAGGTATATTTTTTATGGACCGTTTATTTTCTTATCTAAACTTCTCTGGATGTTGTATCAGAGCTACCAAAAAATTTAAATGTGGGAATCCCTTTATAACTTTATTACAAGTTCTTGTTCATCTAGACTTTTGATTGCCTTTAACGCATCACCTTTTTATTTTGTTTTCTCACCATGTTAACTGGCTATATCCTTTGAATTTCTAGGATTTTTTTAACTCCTGTAACTTATTTATTGATCCTCATCCAAACAGGTTACATAACTTCTAGGTTTTGTTTTTGAATATATTTTTCTTTTCTCCTAAACTGAACAAGTTCCATCCTGTGAGCTTTTAGGCTTCATTTTAATTTCTTTTTATTTTGTTTTAATTTCCTGGACCTCCTAGGATGAACATCTACTTTTTATTTTTACTATTGCTTTTCTTTCAAACTTACTTGCATTTAATCTTTGAATTTCCTAAAAAATAGTCTGATGAACTTCGCCAATTTATATATGGAACTTCATTGGGTTTGATTTTTGAACTTCAAGTTTTTGGGTTTTTAATGTTGGAACTGTTTTGGAATCAGAATGCGAACGTTTAGCAGCAATTTTTTAAGTATTTATTAAATTTTCTTTTGTTCACTACCAAAGTTTGTAGGGTTTATCTCTATGAATTCTTTGAATTACTTTTTCAGTGAATTTCGAGTTTGTTTAACCTACTCACAATTAATATATGAACTTTTATATCGCATAATAAATTTCCTTGATTTTTTCCTTTTCTGGAACTTCTTGGGTCCCCCGACGTGAACTAGTCTTTTTTTCACTTTCCTATTATTTTCCTCTAATTAGGTTACTTGCGTTTAATCTTTGATCTTTCGGAAATTTTTAGTTCCGTGAACTCCATGAAGTTCTTTTTTGTCAAAACTTCATTTGAAGTTCCTTTTTCCTCTCGACGAGAATTTTCTTATTTTTCGTCTTTATACTCTCAGATTTTTTGTTCCGTCTTCTGTGACCTTCATGTGTTTTCCTATGTGAATTTCGAGGGTTTGCTTTTAATTATTTTTTGCTCACTTAAGTTCTATTTACTTATTCTTTAGATTTTGTAATATGTATTTATTTTCACTTGGAATTTCAATGAAAATTGAACTGCCCATTTATTTTAATTTGAAATTTTGTGTTTTGTATTTAAGTTATTTACTTTTCTGTTTCAGTAAGTAAACTTTTAGTGTACATGTACTTGGTGTTTTCTTTTTTAAATAGCTCGAAGCAGGGATGCCATATCTTTACATATGAGTTTATATTTGAGACATAACTGATAGAAAAAAGTTGCTCTTCGCGAATCTTAGTACAGGAGGAATGAGAGCTTAGCATGGAGTGTCTCGTTGCTGCAGACACCTGAAGCTGGATCACTAGTTTTTTTCGAGGTTTCCAAAAAGAAAGACAAAAATAAATATTATCACAGCTCTAGAACCAAGTGTCCAAACTAAGAATAGTTTTATTATTGTGTTTCTCATTTCAATATGTTTGAAACTAGATCATGTATGGACTGAATTTATGAGTTTTTGTTATTATTTATGTAGGGAGCTGTTTCGAGGCACCACAATTATCCGTAGAATGCGCCATGTGTCAACCAGCCAGTAGCCAAGGACAACTGCGTATATGAGAAATCATTTCTCATTTCTGCAGTTCTGGGTGGACCGCATCAGTGAAATGCGTTTTTCATGGAATGCAAGACGTAAGATTTTGTTTAAATGGAGATGCAATGCACGCTCACTAGATTAGGCATCCCCACCGGGACTGCATATAATTACAGTAACGAAGTCCACTCTCTAGTCCCTAGCCTTTCAAGAACTAAACATCATCAGAAGTACAAACAAATTGAACAACTACTAATTCAACATCAGAAATGTAAAACAACGAAGAAATAGCAAAGAGACCGCGCAGCGAAGATCAGATTTTGCTCAGAACCGCCGGGACATGATGAAGGCAGACGTCCCCAGCAGAAAGCGAAGAAGCAGGCTGCCCAAGGGGGACGCATCGGCGGCGCCGTTGATCTCCGACGAGGCGACGGCAAGCGGCAGGTCGTCGACGGGGAGCGAGCACGTGGCGGGCGCGCTGGTAGCGCCCGCCTCCTCGGCCGCCATGAGGGCCTGGAGGACCGCCGTGGCGGCCGCCCGATGCCGCGTGGCGTTCCGCTGCAGCAGCCACGTCAGCCCCATAAGCTGGCAGTCACGCTCACGTGGCTTAGCCCCATGACTGGCCTTCCCCGACGTGGCGTTCTTCTCTCCAATGGCGTTCAGCTGCAATGCATGCATGGCACCGCACAAAAAAGAACGAGATGATTAGGTTTCCAGGCAACAAAATGATCTACTAGCTTACTCCAACTCATGGGAGTGAGCGACAGTAATTTTGAAAGAAACTGTTAATTTCAGCGTTGTCCAGGAACTGTGGAGGTGAAATAGATCATGCATGCTACCCCAAGTTGTTGATCCGGAGAGCAGGATAGAGATTCCAGTTGAGACAATCGGACAAAGAGACAAAACCCTCGCTCTCACACAAGCTGGCGTAGAGCAATGCCGCATGCCAGCCATCCCATGCGACACGATGCCACAGTGTTATTGCAGCTACCGCATCTCCCGGAACTCTGAGCACAGGTCATGTGACGCATGGTACATCTCTGTCGAGCCTCAGACGGAGACATTTCCCTTGACGTCTTTCCCCCTAAATTACTGGGCTTGCTGTGCCGAAAAATTACTAGTAAAGCAACCAATGCTTTGTCCTTGGAAGCGGTCGGGTCCAGAAAGCAAATGATTCGGCTTGGGTGGGAGGGAGAGGGGAAGCGGTGCTTTGCTTGTGACCCTTTTTAGGTGAAAAAGAGGAATCAGTGTGGGCATCGAGTTCTGAACTCAAAGCGAAAGTGGTAATAAAGGAGTGGAGTGGAGTAGGCATGGTGTTCTGAGCCAAATCATGCTCCCCTACATGCTCCTCCAGGCCCTACCCATTCAGCACGGTTGAAATATTTTCATCATAGTTCAATCCTTCCAGGGGAAATTCAGCCGAATGGTTTAGGTTCACCAGGTTTATTTACTACAATCAGCTTTTAACGGTTTGATTACTGCAATATGCAGAGTGTGTACATGTACTCTTGCTCCCATTCAGTTAAGTTTTACCCGGACAATATGGAACTTAAGGCATGCAATGCCTGTTCCTGTCCGTGACTGTGACTTACTACTTCACACTGTTCCTATGACAGAGATGAGTGTTCTGCAGTGGCATGTATAGCTCGGGACCTGAATTCTGCACGACATTTTCCGTGACTCCTTGTTGGCTATCGATAAATACTGGGACCTGGATTTTGTTTTTTTTGGAAGGGATTGGGACCGCCACTTTGTCTACCGATAAGTGCACTTGCCGCGGGCGGGGCCACCGCACACGACTCTCCTCGTGATCGGGGCGCGCCTTCTTCATTTGGCTCGCGTATTTGTCTATTCTGATGCTTATATATGCAAGCTCAACTCAATCTCGCCAAGTTTTGGTTTTGGTTTTGGTGTTTGGTAACGAATACTTCCTCCGTCCGGAAATACTTGTCGAAAAAATAGATGTATCTAGATGTATTTCATCTATTTTTATTTATTTCTTCGACAAGTATTTTCGGATGGAGGGAGTATAACCCACCTTGCTCCGCGTACATGAAATATGTTTGTAGGTACGCTATTCATGATGCTTAAGAATATAATAAAGAAGTTAGTAAAATACTTATCCTACACCGTGTCCCTGACATCTAAACAGATAAAAAGGGTTGGGTTTTATCTCTTCAAGAAAAGGTAACATGATTACTTGATTAGCATTCATCAAAGCTCACAGTTTTAGTTTCCATTAAAAAATGTTAGTGGTTGTGTGAGGCATGCGTGCACCTGCACCACGGGAGCATCCGAGAAACATAGTAGAACTGTAGTTCTTTTTCTTTCTGCGGCGAAAAGGAAAGGAGTTCTGAATGTGTAGCCTCACCAGGTTCAGTGCCCGGAGGCACCGGGAGCAGCCGGCGAGCCCCGGCCGCGCGCAGTCCCTCTCCAGCCTCCTGGCAGCCCTGCCCGCCGGCAGCGCGCAGACCGGCCGCCTCAGCCTTATCCCGCAGTAGCAGAACGGCACGTCGCACGTCGTCCCATTATTGCTCCCCGCCTGCGGCTGCGGCTGCGGCAGCGTCGCTCCCGCGGACCTCAGCGCGCGCTCCGCGGCGCCGGCGCACTCCTCCACGTCGTCCGGCAGCAGCGGCAGGTCTGTCACGTCCGCCGCCGCGGCGGGAAGCTTCGACCACCTGCTGCCGTCGCTCCCCAACGCGGTGGGCGCGTACGCGGCGTACAGCCATGCAGCCAGAGCCGGGCAGCACCGCAGCCGCGGCGGCAGGACGCGGCCGCCGCCGCTGCCGGCGTTGCAGGAGGCCAGGACAGCCGGGAGGAGCGGCGGGGAGGGAGTGAGCTGGCAGACGGAGGAGGTGGCCGCGGCCTCGGACTGCTCGGGGAATGCCGGGATGGTGGATGCCGCGGCGGGTTGAGCCTGGGAGGCGCCAGCGGACGGGAAGAGCAGAGACGGCTCCAGGGACGCCGGGTCAGGCAGTGCCGGCGACGCCATGGCGTGCAGAAGGAGGCAGGTGGCGGAGAGTAGGATGGTGATAGTGTAGTGGAGGCGACGCATTGCTGCCTAGTCTGTGCGTAGGTGCTCCGGCAGCGGGTGTGAGCCGGCAGGGTAGTGTGCTCTTTTTGTTGGTGGAGACTGAGACAGCGAGTGGAGCGTAGGTCGCAAACGAAATGGATAGATAGAGATGCAGACGTCCAAGATTTGAGAACTGAGGCGATGGAATACGGACTGACTGGATGTAGTGGTTGTAAAATAGGGTCTAGTAAATCAGTTTGTCTAATTCACATCTAGATGTTTTTTAAAGACATCACATCTGAGCTTCCACAAATATATAATGCAGCAACAAGAAACAAAAAACACTAAGATAAAAAAAATAGACCACAAACAAAGTGAACATCAGTTTAGATGTGACATAACTATGTCACATCTAGATGTGTCCTAGACAGACCCCTATTATATTGTACATGTACACGTATATGTATGTAATTGTAATCTGATCATCTAAATATTGAGACGTGAGGCTAGATGTCAACCACCCACGCAAAATCCTAAACCCTTCGTTTTAACTTGGTATCAGACGCCCTCGGGCCACCGCGAGAACCCTCCGCGCCGCTTCGAACCTCACTCCTCCGCCATGCATCACATCCATCATCCGTGCCCGCCATGAAGTCCTCCGTCCGCCGTTCTTGCATCCACGAGTCACCATATTGTCGCGATGTCGCCCTCGCCTTGCCCTCTCCCAACTGCAGCGCCACTTTCGCCTCATGGCCGCCACGCAGTTCCTTCGCCTTGCTTTCGCCGTTCCGGCGATCTCCGCCCGCCTCGGCCGCAACAACTTCATGCTATGGGGGGCATCACCAGCACCGTTCTCGTTGGTGCCAACCTCCATGGTCATCTTGATGGCACCTCGGCGGTACCGGACAAAACCCTCGTTGTGGGCCCCGGTGACGCTGCAACGACCGCCGCCAACCCAGCGTACCACCACTGGTGGGTTCAGGATCAGAAGGTCAAGGGCCTTCTTCTCACCTCCATGGATGAGGATATTGCATGCCAGCTTATTGGCTGCGAGTTTGCGCAGGCGGTGTGGACGGCCGTCGGTGCCATGTTCGGCGCGCAGAGCCGCGCCAACGTCCGTCATATCCGGCGTCAACTCCAGAGCTGAGGAAGGAGGAGTTGTCCGTGGCTGAATACATGCACAAGATGAAAGCCCTGGCCGACACCATGGCCGCCGCCAGCTCCCCGATCCTTGATGATGAACTCATCGATCACATCCTCACTGGACTTGGCTCCGCCTACAACTCCATCGCCGCCTCCCTGGGTGTGAGTAATGCACCAATGCCGTACTCCAGTTTCTACTCGCTTGTTTTGTCGTTCGAAGTGCTGCAGACCCAGCAGAGTACGGTGGAGGGGTGGTCTCCCTTAGCCAACGCCGTGACCCGCTCGGGTTCATACGGCACTGGCGGACGTGCGCCCTACTCGGAGCCCTACCCCTCACATGGTGGGGGTCGTCCGGCTGATGGGAACGGCCAGCCGGGGCAAGGTCGCCAAGGTGGCAATGGCGGCACCAACGGCGGCCGCGACCGCAACCCTGGCTACGCCAGCAATGGCTGGCAAGGTGGCAGGGGCAATGTCGGCAACAACGGCGGTGGTGGCCGTCGCAATAATTGATGGCGCCGCAAGTGTCAAATCTTCAAGAATTGGGGTCATGAAGCTGATGACTGCCGCAAGCGCTATGATCAGGAGCACAACACACGCTCCGCCAACTCGGCCTCCACCAACACCGCTGACTATCCTTGGGTGCTGGATACCGGGGCTACAGATCACCTGACTAGTGATCTTGAGCGTCTCCAGGTTCACGAGCGCTATGACGGCAAGGATCAGGTTCAGGTGGCCAATGGTGCAGGTTTGTCTATTTCGCACATTGGTCATTCACGTTTAACCGGTTCATCCCTAAAACTATGCAACATACTTCATGTTCCACACATCAGACAACATCTTGTTTCTGTTTATCGTCTTGTCTGTGATAATGATGTGTTTGTTGAGTTTTACCAACACGACAGTGTGGTGGTGATGGTGGCAGCGGAACTCCGACAGGGCTTCGCCAATCGCTGACGGAACGTGGAGGAGGAGTAACGGGAGGGAGACGGGGCAAGCACAGAAGGGTGGCTACCCCCTGCGCCTCCCCACTATATATAGGGGTGAGGGAGGGGAGTGGCTCCCTATCCCCCCTCCCAAGGCAGGGGCGGAAGCCAAGGGGGGAGGAGTGCCCTCCAATTCAAGTGAAGGCCCTCCCCTTTAGGGTTTCCCCTTCCCCATGTGCATGGGCCTTGTAGGGGCTGGTGTCCCTTGCCCATTAAGTCTAGGGCGCCCCCTATAGCGCATGCTACTATATGGGACGTGGCGGAACCCTTCGATGACCTCCGGAACCTTCCGGTGGCTTCCCGGTACAATACCAAGGAAACCAGACTTTTTTCCGGAACCCCGACAACAACTTCCATATATAAATATTTACCTCTGGACCATTCCGGAGCTCCTCGTGACGTCTCGGATCCCATCCGGGACTCCGAACAACCTTTGGACTTTCGACTATTAATATCTCAATACTATACTAACGCTAACGAACGTTAAGCGTGCGACCCTACGAGTTCGGAACATGCATACGTGACCGAGACTCCTCTCTGGTCAATAACCAATAGCGGAACCTAGATGCCCGTATTGGTTCCTACATATTCAATGAAGATCTTTATACGGTGTCAAGGATTTAGTCAATCCCGTATGCAATTCCCTCTTTACTCGTTCCGTAATACAAGATCACGTGACTAAACTCATTAGTCACAAGCTTCTTATGATGTTGTATTACCGAGAGGGCCCAGAGATAACTCTCCATCACATGGAGTGAAAAATCCTAGTCTCGTACCATGCAACCCAACAGACACCTTCGGAAATACCTGTAGAGCACCTTTATGATCACCCAATTACGAAGTGACATTTGATAGCACACAACGCACTCATCCGATATCCGGGAGTGGCATGATCTCATGGTCTAAGGAACAGATACTTGACATGAAGAAAGCTATATCAAATAAACTAAGTGATACGATATGTTGCTAAGCTTATGGTTGGATCTTGTGCATCACATCATTCTCCTAATGGTGTGATCCTATTATCAACGAGCTAGTCTAGTAGAGGCCTACTAGGGGCACTGTGTTGTTTGTGTATCCAGACATGTATTTAGGTTTCCGGTGTGCGAGGGATATGCCCCGCGGGAGTAGATGTTGAAAGGAGAAAACGGGACGGATGGACATGCGCGGCATGGAGTGCACACATCCATCGATGACCACATACACCACCGCCAATAGCGGAGGAAGTTGCCACCTTGCCCCGCTCAGTGTGGTTGGCGATGGCACATGAGCCGCACATCAATGCGCGTGCGTCGTTGACACGGAGTGCCGATGGTGATGCCGAGTCCGCCTCCATGGCGGATGCATCCGGACCGGGAGCCGCTAGACATGGGCGGGCCCCAGCACACGTGACACATGTTCGTGCCGACAAAGAGGGAAGCCGCGAGATGCGCCTAAGCGTGTCCCCGGTCAAACCGGATGATGCCTTCGCCGATATAGTTACGACAGTCATCATGACTCGTCGAGCATCGTGCCGCCTCCATGGCTACGACGAGTCATCATGACTCGTCGAGCGCCATGTTGCCGCCAGCGCGTCGAATGGACCATGTCTCCGAGTCCCGGCCAGCCCATGGCGCCTCCATGGACCGGGGAGAGAAACCTCGCCATGCGGCGGAGCCTTGCCCAGGCACTTCCGGTAGTGTAGGTAGAAGGGGTGGCGCACTAGATGGCGTCGAGTCGAACGATGCATGTCGGTGAGTCCCGTACAGCCCATGGCGCCTCCATGAACCGGTGAGACGAGGGCAGGTAAGGCCTTGTGATGCGGCGGAGTCCCGCTCAGGCGTCGCCGATTGTGTAGGTAGAAGGGGGCGCGCTAGATTGCGCCGAGTCTAACAACGTGTGTCGCCGAGTCCTGGCAAGTCCTGGTCAGGGCGTGAGAGAGATGGATCTCCCGTCTCCCGTCCCTAATGTGTGAGTCCTTCATGGATCCCGGCGTGAGTTCTCTTGGCGTGCCTCCCTGGTGGCTGGCTCGTGAGATCGATCCCCCTGGTGCCCGTGCGTGAGTCCTCTATTCATAGGCAAGAGAGTTAGCCAGGTGCTATGAGTAAACCAGGGAATAGTTTGGTCTGGAACCATAGTTTCAATTTGGTTTCCCTGTTGGGCTGCTTTGGTTTGGTTGAAATGGGTTGAGCCCTTTTTGTAATTTGGTTTGGTGTGGGCTTTTGTAATTAATAGATTGGGTGGGTTTGGTCTGGACAGAGATATATTGGTCTCAGACCATTTTAGTCCATGGATTAAAAACCAGTCTTGCGACCAGTTTGACCTCATGACGTACGTCATGCGAGACCCAGCGCTAGGTTTAGGTGCAGCCACCACCGCCATCATAGATGAGGAACATGAGCGTGCATACCACCCCGCCACCACTGAGATCTCCGGTGACAAATGTCAACTCCTTCATGCAGAACACGAGGAGACCAAAGCTGAGGCCTTCGATGACACTGCTGACAATGGAGATGGCTGTGAGATCGACCTTACCAATGTGGCCGACGAAGCCGATTCTCCGGTGCCACCATCTGCTCTTCCGGTGCATGCACGGACTCACGGACACTGAAGATCCTCACACCAAGCACACACTGTTGGAAATATGCCATAGAGGCAATAATAAATTAGGTATTATTATATTTCCTTGTTCATGATAATCGTTTATTATCCATGCTATAATTGTATTGATAGGAAACTCAGATACATGTGTGGATACATAGACAACACCATGTCCATAGTAAGCCTCTAGTTGACTAGCTCGTTGATCAATAGATGGTTACGCTTCGACCATGGACATTGGATGTCGTTGATAACGGGATCACATCATTAGAAGAATGATGTGATGGACAAGACCAATCCTAAGCCTAGCACGTAGATCGTGTAGTTCAGTATGCTAAAGCTTTTCTAATATCAAGTATCTTTTCCTTAGACCATGAGATTGTGCAACTCCGGATACCGTAGGAATGCTTTGGGTGTACCAAACGTCACAACGTGGCGGGTGGCTATAAAGGTGCACTACGGTATCTCCGAAAGTGTCATTGGGTTGGCACGAATCGAGGCGGGGTTTGTCACTCCGTGTAAGCGGAGAGGTATCTCTGGGCCCACTCGGTAGGACATCATCATAATGTGCACAATGTGACCAAGGGGTTGATCACGGGATGATGTGTTACGGAACGAGTAAAGAGACTTGCCGATAACGAGATTGAACAAGGTATCGGTATACGACGATCGAATCTCGGGCAAGTACAATACCGTTAGACAAAGGGAATTGTATACGGGATTGATTGAGTCCTTGACATCGTGGTTCATCCGATGAGATCATCGTGGAACATGTGGGAGCCAACATGGGTATCCAGATCCGCTGTTGGTTATTGACCGAGAACGTCTCGGTCATGTCTGCGATGGTTCCCGGACCGTAGGGTCTACACATAAGGTTCGATGGCGCTAGGGTTATAAAGGAAGTTTGTATGTGGTTACCGAATGTTGTTCGAGTCCGGATGAGATCCGGATGTCACGAGGAGTTCGGAATGCTCCGGATGTAAAGATTTATATATGGGAAGTCTTATTTTGGCCACCGAAAATGTTCGGGATTTTTCGGTATTGTACCGGAAGGTTCTAGAAGGTTCGGAGTGGGGCCCACCTGCATGGGGACCCACATGAACGTGGGTAGTGGGGCAAGGCCCCACACCCCTGGTCAAGCGCACCAAGATCCCCCTTAGAAGGAATAAGATCATATACCAAAGGGATAAGATCAAGATCCCTAAAAAGGGGGGATAGCAATCGGTGGGGAAGGAAATGATGGGATTTCTTTCCTCCCACCTTTGCCAACGCCCCAATGGACTTGGAGGGCAAGAAACAGCCCCCTCCACCCCTATATATAGTGGGGAGGCGCATGGGAGCTTCACCCTTGCCCCTGGCCCAGCCCTCCCCCTCTCCCAAGTGCTCCTCCTCTCTCGCGGTGCTTGGCGAAGCCCTGCAGGATTGCCACGCTCCTCCACCACCACCACGCCGTCGTGCTACTGCTGGACGGAGTTTTACTCAACCTCTCCCTCTCTCCTTGCTGGATCAAGGCATGGGAGACGTCACCGGGCTGTATGTGTGTTGAACGCGGAGGTGCCGTCCGTTCGGCACTAGGATCTCCGGTGATTTGGATCACGACGATTACGACTCCTTCAACCCCGTTCTCTTGAACGCTTCCGCTTAGCGATCTACAAGGGTATGTAGATGCACTCTTCTTCCCCTTGTTGCTAGTCTCTCCATAGATAGATCTTGGTGATGCGTAGAAAATTTTGAATTTCTGCTACGTTCCCCAACAGTGGCATCATGAGCTAGGTCTATTGCGTAGATTCTTTGCACGAGTAGAACACAAAGTAGTTGTGGGCGTATATTTTGTTCAATATGCTTACCGTTACTAGTCCAATCTTGTTTCGACGGTATTGTGGGATGAAGCAGCCCGGACCGACCTTACACGCATTTCGTGAGACAGGTTCCACCGATTGACATGCACTTGGTGCATAAGGTGGCTAGCGGGTGCCAGTCTCTCCCACTTTAGTCGGAACGGATTTGATGAAAAGGATCCTTATGAAGGGTAAATAGAAATTGGCATATCACGTTGTGGTTTTGCGTAGGTAAGAAACGTTCTTGCTAGAAACCCATAGCAGCCACGTAAAACATGCAACAACAATTAGAGGACGTCTAACTTGTTTTTGCAGGGTATGCTATGTGATGTGATATGGCCAAGAAGAATGTGATGAATGATATGTGATGTATGAGATTGATCATGTTCTTGTAATAGGAATCACGACTTGCATGTCGATGAGTATGACAACCGGCGAGAGCCATAGGAGTTGTCTTTATTTATTGTATGACCTGCGTGTCATTGAACAACGCCATGTAATTACTTTACTTTATTGCTAACCGGTAGCCATAGTAGTAGAAGTAATAAGTTGGCGAGACAACTTCATGGAGACACGATGATGGAGATCATGATGATGGAGATCATGGTGTCATGCCGTGACGATGATGATCATGGAGCCCGAAGATGGAGATCAAAGGAGCAAAATGATATTGGCCATATCATGTCACTATTTGATTGCATGTGATGTTTATCATGTTTATGCATCTTGTTTACTTAGAACGACGGTAGTAAATAAGATGATCCCTTACAACAATTTCAAGAAGTGTTCTCCCCTAACTGTGCACCGTTGCTAAAGTTCGTCGTTTCGAAGCACCACGTGATGATCGGGTGTGATAGATCCTTACGTTCACATACAACGGGTGTAAGATAGTTTTACACATGCAAAACACTTAGGGTTAACTTGACGAGCCTAGCATGTACAAACATGGCCTTGGAACACAGAGACCGAAAGGTCGAGCATGAGTCATATGGAGGATACGATCAACATGAAGATGTTCACCGATGATGACTAGTCCGTCTCACGTGATGATCGGACACGGCCTAGTTGACTCGGATCATGTAATCACTTAGATGACTAGAGGGATGTCTATCTGAGTGGGAGTTCATAAGATGAACTTAATTATCCTGAACATAGTCAAAAGATCTTTGCAAATTATGTCGTAAGCTCGCGCTTTAGTTCCACTGTTTAGATATGTTCCTAGAGAAAATATAGTTGAAAGTTGACAGTAGCGATTATGCGGACAATAGAAAGCTTATGTCCTTAATGCACCGCTCAGTGTGCTGAACCCCAAACGTCGTTTGTGGATGTTGCGAACATCGGACATACACGTTTTGATAACTACGTGATAGTTCAGTTAAACGGTTTAGAGTTGAGGCACCAAAGACGTTTTCGGAACGTCGCGGAACATATGAGATGTTTCGAGGGCTGAAATTGAGATTTCAGGCTCGTGCCCACATCAAGAGGTATGAGACCTCCGCGATTTTCTTAGCCTGCAAACTAAGGGAGAAAAGCTCAATCGTTGAGCTTGTGCTCAGATTGTGTGAGTGCAACAATCACTTGAATCGAGTGGGAGTTGATCTTCCAGATGAGATAGTGATGTTTCTCCAAATTCATTGCCACCAAGCTACTAGAGCTTCGTGATGAGCTATAACATATCGGGGATAGATATGATGATCCTTGAGGTATTCGCGATGTTTGACACATGAAAGTAGAAATCAAGAAGGAGCATCAATTGTTGATGGTTGGTGAAACCACTAGTTTCAAGAAGGGCAAGGGCAAGAAGGGATACTTCATGAAACGGCAAATCAGCTGCTGCTCTAGTGAAGAAACCCAAGGTTGAACCCAAACCCGAGACTAAGTGCTTCTGTAATAAGGGGAACAACCACTGGAGCGGAATTACCCTAGATACTTGGTAGATGAGAAGGCTGGCAAGGTCGATAGAAGTATATTGGATATACATTATGTTAATGTGTACTTTACTAGTACTCCTAGTAGCACCGTGGTATTAGATACGGTTCGGTTGCTAAGTGTTAGTAACTCGAAATAAAAGCTACGGAATAAACGGAGACTAGCTAAAGGTGAGCTGACGATATGTGTTGGAAGTGTTTCCAAGGTTGATGTGATCAAGCATCGCACGCTCCCTCTACCATCGAGATTTGGTGTTTGCGTTGAGCATAGACATGATTGGATTATGTCTATCGCAATATGGTTATTCATTTAAGGAGAATAATGGTTACTCTATTTATTTGAATAATACCTTCAATGGTCTTGCACCTAAAGGAATTGTTTATTGAATCTCGATCGTAGGGATACACATTTTCATGCCAAAAAAGATATAAGATAGTAATGATAGTACCACTTACTTGTGGCACTGCCATGTAAGTCATATTGGTGTAAAACGCATGAAGAAGCTCCATGTTGATGGATCTTTGGACTCACTCGTTTTGAAAAGTTTGAGACATGCGAACCATGTCTATTGGTGTATACGCATGAAGAAACTCCATGCAGATGGATCATTTGGACTCACTTGATTTTGAATCACTTGAGATATGCAAATCATACCACATGGGCAAGATGACTAAAAAGCCTCGTTTTTCAGTAAAATGGAACAAGATAGCAACTTGTTGGAAGTAACACATTTTGATGTGTGCAGTCCAATGAGTGCTAAGGCATGCAGTGAATATCGTTATGTTCTTACTTCACAGATGATTCGAGTAGATGTAGAGTATATTTACTTGATGAAACACAAGTCTGAATTATTGAATGGTTCAAGTAATTTCAGAGTGAAGTTGAAGATCATCGTGACAAGAGGATGAAATGTCTATGATATGATCATAGAGATGAGTATCTGAGTTACGAGCTTTGGCACGTAATTAAGACATTGTGTAAATTGTTTCACAATTAATACCGCCTGGAACACCATAGTTTGATGGTGTGTCCGAACATCATAGTTGCACCCTATTGGATATGGTGCGTACCATGATGTCTCTTATCGAATTACCACTATCGTCTATGGGTTAGGCATTAGAGACAACCACATTCACTTTAAATAGGGCACCACGTAATTCCGTTGAGATGACACCGTATGAACTATGGTTTAGAGAAACCTAAGTCTGTCATTTCTTAAAGGTTTGGGGCTGCGGCGCTTATGTGAAAAAGTTTCAGTTGATAAGCTCGAACCCAAAGCGGATAAAATGCATCTTCATAGGACACCCAAAACAGTTGGGTATACCTCCTAATTCAGATCCGAAAGCAATAGGGATTGTTTCTTGAATCGGGTCCTTTCTCGAGGAAAAGTTTGTCTCGAAAAGTTGAGTGGGAGGATGGTGGAGACTTGATATGATTATTGAACCGTCACTACAACTAGTGTGTAGCGAGGCACGGAAGTTGTTCTGTGGAACCTATACCAATTGAAGTAGAAGCTTATGATAGTGATCATGAAACTTGGATCAAGTCACTACTGCACCTCGTGACGGTGACAAGGATGCGTCTTGCTTGAGTGGTACAAGAATCTTGTCTTGAAGGTCATGTTGCTAGACAACAGTGAACCTACGAGCTATGGAGAAGCAATGGTGGGCCCAAATTCCGACAAATGGTTAGAAGCCATGAAATCTGAGATAGGATCCATGTATCAGAACAAAGCATGGACTTTGGTGGACTTGCCCGATGATCGGCAAGCCATTGAGATAAATGGATCTTTAAGAAGAAGACGGACATGGACGATGATGTCACCGTCTATGAAGCTTGACTTGTGGCGAAGAGTTATTCACAAGTTCAAGGAGTTGACTACGATGAGATTTTCTCATCCGTAGCGATGCTTAAGTCCGTCGGAATCATGTTAGCATTAGTTGCATTTATGAAATCTGGCAGATGGATGTCAAAACGAGTTTCCTTACCAGTCTTCGTAAGGAAAGGTTGTATGTGATACAATCCGAAAGTTTTTGTCGATCCTAAGGATGCTAAAAGGTATGCTGGCTCCAGCGATCCTTCTAAGGACTGGAGTAAGCATCTCGGAGTTGGAATGTACGTTTTGATGAGATGATCAAAGATTTTGGGTTTATACAAAAGTTTATGAGAAACTTGTATTTCCAAATAAGTGAGTGGGAGCACTATAGAATTTCTGATGAGTATATGTTATTGACATATTGTTGATCAGAAATGATGTAGAATTTCTGGAAAGCATATAGGGTTATTTGAAAAGTGTTTTTCAATGGAAAACCTGGATTAGGCTACTTGAATAATAAGCATCAAGATCTATAAGATAGATCAAAATGCTTAATAGTACTTTCAAATGAGCACGTACCTTGACATGATCTTGAAGGTGTTCAAGATGGATCGACCAAAGAAGGAGTTCTTGCACGAGATGTAAGGTATGAAGTTAAGACTTAAAAGCTCGACCACGGCGTAATAGAGAGAAAGGACGAAGGTCGTCCCTATACTTCAGACGTAGGCTCTATAGTATGCTATCTTTGTGTACCGCATCGAAGTGTGCCTTGCCATGAGTCACATAGGGTACAAGAATGATCCATGAATGGATCATTGGACAGCGATCAAAATTGTCCTTGGAGTAAATAAGGACATGTTTCTTGATTATGGAGGTGATAAAGAGTTCGGCGTAAAGGGTTACGTCGATGCAAGCTTTAACACCTATCCGAGTGACTCGAGTAGCAAACCGGATCACGATAGTGGAGCAACCATTTGGAATAGCTCCAAGTGGAGCGTGGAAGCAGCATTCTGAGAATGACCTAGAGATTTGCGAAGTACATACGGATCTGAAAGTTGCAGACTCGTTGACTAAAACCTCTCTCACAAGCAAAACATGATCAAACCCCAGAACTCATTGAGTCTTAATCACATGATGATGTGAACTAGTTTAATGACACTAGTAAACTCTTTGGATGTTGGTCACATGGCGATGTGACATGTGAATGTTAATCACATGACGATGTGAACTAGATTATTGACTCTAGTGCAAGTGGGAGACTGTTGGAAATATGCCCTAGAGGCAATAATAAATTAGGTATTATTATATTTCCTTGTTCATGATAATCGTTTATTATCCATGCTATAATTGTATTGATAGGAAACTCAGATACATGTGTGGATACATAGACAACACCATGTCCCTAGTAAGCCTCTAGTTGACTAGCTCGTTGATCAATAGATGGTTACGGTTTCCTGACCATGGACATTGGATGTCGTTGATAACGGGATCACATCATTAGGAGAATGATGTGATGGACAAGACCCAATCCTAAGCCTAGCACAGAGATCGTGTAGTTCGTATGCTAAAGCTTTTCTAATGTCAAGTATCTTTTCCTTAGACCATGAGATTGTGCAACTCCCGGATACCGTAGGAATGCTTTGGGTGTACCAAACGTCACAACGTAATTGGGTGGCTATAAAGGTGCACTACAGGTATCTTCGAAAATGTTTGTTGGGTTGGCACGAATCGAGACTGGGATTTGTCACTCCGTGTAAACGGAGAGGTATCTCTGGGCCCACTCCATAGGACATCATCATAATATGCACAATGTGACCAAGGGGTTGATCACGGGATGATGTGTTACGGAACGAGTAAAGAGACTTGCCGGTAACGAGATTGAACAAGGTATCGGTATACCGACGATCGAATCTCGGGCAAGTACAATACCGTTAGACAAAGGGAATTGTATACGGGATTGATTGAGTCCTTGACATCGTGGTTCATCCGATGAGATCATCGTGGAACATGTGGGAGCCAACATGGGTATCCAGATCCCGCTGTTGGTTATTGACCGGAGAACGTCTTGGTCATGTCTGCATGGTTCCCGAACCCGTAGGGTCTACACACTTAAGGTTTGATGATGCTAGGGTTATAAAGGAAGTTTGTATGTGGTTACCAAATGTTGTTCGGAGTCCCGGATGAGATCCCGGACGTCACGAGGAGTTCTGGAATGGTCCGGAGGTAAAGATTTATATATGGGAAGTCCTATTTTGGCCACCGGAAAATGTTCGGGATTTTTCGGTATTGTACCGGGAAGGTTCTAGAAGGTTCCGGAGTGGGGCCCACCTGCATGGGGGGACCCACATGAACGTGGGTAGTGGGGGCAAGGCCCCACACCCCTGGTCAAGGCACACCAAGATCCCCCCTTAGAAGGAATAAGATCATATACCAAAGGGATAAGATCAAGATCCCTAAAAAGGGGGGATAGCAATCGGTGGGGAAGGAAATGATGGGATTTCTTTCCTCCCACCTTTGCCAACGCCCCAATGGACTTGGACGGCAAGAAACCAGCCCCCTCCACCCCTATATATAGTGGGGAGGCGCATGGGAGCATCACCCTTGCCCCTGGCGCAGCCCTCCCCCTCTCCCAAGTGCTCCTCCTCTCTCGCGGTGCTTGGCGAAGCCCTGCAGGATTGCCACGCTCCTCCACCACCACCACGCCGTCGTGCTACTGCTGGACGGAGTCTTACTCAACCTCTCCCTCTCTCCTTGCTGGATCAAGGCATGGGAGACGTCACCGGGCTGTACGTGTGTTGAACGCGGAGGTGCCGTCTGTTCGGCACTAGGATCTCCGGTGATTTGGATCACGACGAGTACGACTCCTTCAACCCCGTTCTCTTGAATGCTTCCGCTTAGCGATCTACAAGGGTATGTAGGTGCACTCTTCTTCCCTCATTGCTAGTCTCTCCATAGATAGATCTTGGTGACTCGTAGGAAAATTTTGAATTTCTGCTACGTTCCCCAACACACACCAAGCTAGCCGCAGTTCGTATATGCCTTTTGTTCTGTACGTACATGTTACGTTTGGGATCCAACGTTCCAATAGCTGCTGACTGACCCATGGTTTGAAACTTTGGGTTCAAACTGATTTGACTCGAAAATACATACAATTTGGATTGTAGCATTTGCAATTTGGTCTGGTTTGGTTTGATCGTTGGACTTATACATGTAAGGGTTGGCCTAGGTTTAGTTTGGATTACAAACTATTCCCAGATTTAGCTATGAGAGTAGCCATTTTCTTGTTATGATTTTCTTGGACGAGATATAGATGACGATCTGTTTAAGATAATCAGCCGGTGCTTCAACCCTTCGTCCAAGTCAATCGGCTCATCGATCAGCAAAGCTGCGTAACAAAGCACAACAAAAACATTTGTGTACTTGGATCGCTTGAACGTGTCTGCAACCGGAATGTGACCACTTTGGCAAAGTCTGAGCCTAAGCCAAATCGCCTGTATTTTCTCTAGCCAGCTAATTGCGTGGGTGTCCTTGTATATACGTGTAGCAGACCGCCGGCCGCCAGCCGCATACCCGTATATGCACTGGTATGCATGCACGCATACGTAGGCATTTGGATATGTATTATATATACGTATGGTCAGTCAGTATGCAAGTATTCTAAATTCGTTGAGACGGCTGAGGGAGTCCTGGATTAAGGGGTCCTCGGACAGCCAGACTATATACTTTGGCCGGACTGTTGGACTATGAAGATACAAGATTGAAGACTTCGTCCCGTGTCCGGATGGGACTCCCCTTTGCGTGGAAGGCAAGCTTGGATATTCGGATATGTAGATTTCCTTCTCTGTAACCGACTCTGTGTAACCCTAGCCCCCTCGGGTGTCTATATAAACCGAAGGGTTTAGTCCGTAGGACAACAACAATCATAATCATAGGCTAGCTTCTAGGGTTTAGCCTCTATGATCTCGTGGTAGATCAACTCTTGTAATACTCATATCATCAAGATCAATCAAGCAGGAAGTAGGGTATTACCTCCCTCGAGAGGGCCCAAACCTGGGTAAAACATCGTGTCCCCTGCCTCCTGTTACCATTAGCCTTAGACTCACAGTTCGGGACCCCCTACCCGAGATCCGCCGGTTTTGACACCGACATTGGTGCTTTCATTGAGAGTTCCACTCTGCCATCGCTGTAAGGCTTGATGGCCCCTTCGATCATCTTCAACGATGCGGTCCAGGGGAGGTTTTCCTTCGGGACAGATCTTCGATTCGGCGGCTTGCATAACGGGCCAACTCGCAGCCATCCGAGCAGATCGATAGCTACGCCCCTGACCATCAGGTCAGGTTTGGAAGCTTAAAATACACTGCCGACATCCGCGGAGACTTGATCTTCGATGGATTCGAGCTTAGGAAAGGTGCGCCAAATGGTCACAACGGACATGACTTTGATCTGCCGCCGGATAGTATTCAGGAAATCGCACCTGCGCTGGCGCCGGGAATCAACCCGGAGCAGTTCGTGCCTTTCGAGGACGGGTGGACGGACCCCGCCACAGAGGCCGCACACTCATCGGCGTTGGAGCCGAACGTTGATCCCACCTTCTGTGAGAGTGGTGTCGTCGGACCCTCGGACTCTTCCCTGATTGCAGGATCCGAACCGCGTGCGTCCCTGCCTATCAAATTAAATTGGGCACCCGTCATGGAGTTCACTGCCGCGGATATTTTTCACCACTCACCCTTGGGAGATGTGCTGGACTCATTAAGGTCTCTGCCCTTGTCAGGAGACTCTTGGCCGAACTATGTCCGGCTCGAGTGGGAAGCGCACGAGGAAGAAATTTGTTACCCACCCACCACCCAATTCACAGCCACTGTCGATGACTTAACCGACACGCTCGATTTCGACTCCGAAGACGTCGACGGTATTTAAGATGACGCAGGAGAAGAACAAGAACCAGCGCCCATTGGGCGCTGGACTGCCACCTCATCATATGATATTTACATGGTGGACACACCAAAAGAAGGCGATGGTGTCGATACAATGAAGGATAATCCCCTCGGTAAGACACCAAAGAGGTGCCGTAGACGCCTCTCTAAATCCCGCCACAGTAAAACAACGACAGCAACGCAAGAAATAATAATATCCCTATTGATTCCAAAGGAAACGACGACCCCATGGACCCAGCGATGGAGCAGGATGAGCCAGGGGACGGTGAAAACAGTCCGGAGCCGACGTCAGATAACGCCGATCCTGAGGGTAAAATTCAACAACCTGCCTCTGGAGAGGAGGACAGCCCAGACAATGATGCACTTATCATCCCAGAAAAACTCTTGGAACAAGAGAACCTCCACAGAAGACTTATCGCCACCGTGAGGAGCCTAAAGAAGCAGAAGAAAAAGTTTAAGGCCACGCAGGATACACTCAACCGTAGGTGGAGCAAAGTGCTCGACGCAGAAGAAAAATACGGCGACGATCGCCACGCAAAGAGCTATCCAAAGCGCAAGCTGCTGCCCGAATTCGACGATGAGGCCTTAGAGCCCACTCAGCCAAAAACTACTGATCGGCCAGACCGACCGCCCCATGGCCGTGACAAGACGGCTAAGGATGCCGCGCACAAGTCAGCACATGATTTACGTGAGCTCCGGGACAGAAAGTCCGGTATGGCTAGATCCATCTACGGATCTAGGAAGCGCGCTCCAGCGTAGGATCAGAACTATCGAAACGATCACATCGATTGAATACCAGCTTGGAATCAGAACCAAGCACAACAACCATCGACATCATGCCACGACACAACCAAATATAGGGGTGCCGCACACCCCCTGTGCTTCACCGATGAGGTGCTGGATCACGAATTTCTGGAAGGATTCAAACCCGTGAATATAGAGGCATACGACGAAACTACAGACCCTGGGGTCTGGATCGAGGACTTTATCCTTCATATCCATATGGCTCACGGAGACGATCTCCACACCAACAAATATCTACCCCTCAAATTAAAGGGACCAGCTCGGCACTGGCTGAAAAGCCTTCCCGAAAACTCAATTGGAAGTTGGGAAGAGCTCGAGGATGCTTTCAGGGCCAATTTTCAAGGGACCTATGTCCGGCCTCCGGACGCTCACGACCTAAGTCATATAATTCAATAGCCCGGAGAGTCAGCCTGAAAACTCTGGAACAGGTTTCTTACTAAGAAAACCCAAATAGTCGATTGCCCGGACGCCGAGGATTTAGCGGCCTTCAAACATAGTATCCGGGACGAATGGCTTGCCAGACACCTCGGCCAAGAAAAGCCGAGGACGATGGCAGCCTTAACAAGCCTTATGACCCACTTTTGCGTGGGCGAGGACAGCTGGCTGGCCCGTAGCGGCACCAGCGACCCAAGCACATCCGAAGTCAGGGATGGCAAAGGGAAGCCGCGATGCAACAAAAACAAGCGTCGAAACAATAATGATAGCCCAGAGAATACGACAGTCAATAACGGATTCAGGGGCTCTCGACCGGGTCAACGGAAGAAGCCATTTAAAGGCAGCAGAGACGGACCGTCCAGCCTAAACAAGATTCTAGAAAAATTATTTCAGATTCATGGTGAAGGAAATATGCCCTAGAGGCAATAATAAAGTTATTATTTATTTCCTCATATCATGATAAATGTTTATTATTCATGCTAGAATTGTATTAACCGGAAACATAATACATGTGTGAATACATAGACAAACTTAACGTCACTAGTATGCCTCTACTTGACTAGCTCATTAATCAAAGATGGTTGTGTTTCCTAACCATAGACATGTGTTGTCATTTGATTAACGAGATCACATCATTAGAAGAATGACGTGATTGACTTGACCCATTCCGTTAGCTTAGCACTTGATCGTTTAGTATGTTGCTATTGCTTTCTTCATGACTTATACAAGTTCCTATAACTATGAGATTATGCAACTCCCATTTATTGGAGGAACACTTTGTGTGCTACCAAACATCACAATGTAACTGGGTGATTATAAAGGAGCTCTACAGGTGTCTCCAAAGGTACATGTTGAGTTGGCGTAATTCGAGATTAGGTTTTGTCACTCCGATTGTCGGAGAGGTATCTCTGGGCCCTCTCGATAATGCACATCACTATAAGCCTTGCAAGCAATGTAGCTAATGAGTTAGTTACGGAATGATGCATTACGTAACGAGTAAAGAGACTTGCGTGAACGAGATTGAACTAGGTATTGGATACCGACGAATAATCTCGGGCAAGTAACATACCGATGACAAAGGGAACAACGTATGTTGTTATGCAGTTTGACCGATAAAGATCTTCGTAGAATATGTAGGAGCCAATATGAGCATCCAGGTTCCGCTATTGGTTATTGACCGGAAACAGTTCTAGGTCATGTCTACATTGTTCTCGAACCCGTAGGGTCCGCACGCTTAAGGTTCCGATGATAGTTATATTATGAGTTTATGAGTTTTGATGTACCGAAGTTTGTTCGGAGTCCTAGATAAGATTAGGGACATGACGAGGAGTCTCGAAATGGTCGAGACATGAAGATTGATATATTGGAAGCCTATATTTGGATATTGGAAGTGTTCCGGGTGAAATCGGGATTTTACCGGAGTACCAGGAGGTTACCGAAACCCCCCGCCTACATGGGCCATAGTGGAGAGGAAGAGAGGAGGCAAGAGGTGGGCCGCGCCCCCTCCTCCCCTAGTCCGAATAGGACAAGGAGAGGGGGGCGACGCCCCCCCTTTCCTTCCTCTCTCCCTCCTCCTTCCCTCCTTCTCCTACTCCAACTAGGAAAGAAGGGAGTCCTACTCCCGGTGGGAGTAGGACTCCCCCTTGGCGCGCCCTCCTTGGCCGGCCGCCCCCTCCCCCTTGGCTCCTTTATATACGGGGGTAGGGGGCACCTCTAGAGACAACAATTGATCTCCAAGATCTTTTAGCCGTGTGCGGTGCCCCCCTCCACCATAGTCCTCGATAATACTATAGCAGTGCTTAGGCAAAGCCCTGCAACGGTAGAACATCAAGATCTTCACCACGCCGTCGTGCTGACGGAACTCTTCCCCGACACCCAGCTGGATCAAAGTCCGGGGATCGTCATCGAGCTGAACGTGTGCTAGAACTCGGAGGTGCCGTAGTTTCAGTGCTTGATCGGTCGAGCCGTGAAGACGTACGACTACATCAACCGCGTTGTTCTAACGCTTCCGCTTTCGGTCTATGATGGTACGTGGACAACACTCTCCCCTCTCGTTGCTATGCATCACCATGATCTTGCGTGTGCGCATGAATTTTTTTGAAATTACTACGTTCCCCAACAGTGGCATCCGAGCCTGGTTTTATGCGAAGATGTCATATGCATGAGTATAACAGAAGTGAGTTGTGGGCGATATAAGTCATACTGCTTACCAGCATGTCATACTTTGGTTCAGCGGCATTGTGAGATGAAGCGGCCCGGACCAACATTACGCGTACGCTTACGCGAGATTGGTTTCACCGCTACGAGCACTCGTTGCTGAAAGGTGACCGGCGGGTGTCTGTCTCTCTCACTTTAGTTGAACCAAGTGTGGCTACGACCGGTCCTTGCGAAGGTTAATACAACACCAACTTGAAAAATTATCATTGTGGTTTTGATGCGTAGGTAAGAATGGTTCTTGCTAAGCCCGTAGCAGCCACGTAAAATTTGCAACAACAAAGTAGAGGACGTCTCGCTTGTTTTTGGAGGGCATGTTGTGATGTGATATGGTCAAGACGTGATTCTATATTTTATTGTATGAGATGATCATGTTTTGTAACAGAGTTATCGGCAACTGGCAGGAGCCATATGGTTGTCGCTTTATTGTATGAAATGCAAACGCCCTGTAATTGCTTTACTTTATCACTAAGCGGTAGCGATAGTCGTAGAAGCAATAGATGGCGTAACGACAATGATGCTACGATGGAGATCAAGGTGTCGCTACCGTGACGATGGTGATCACGACGGTGCTTGGAGATGGAGATCACAAGCACAAGATGATGATGGCGTATCATATCACTTATATTGATTGCATGTGATGTTTATCCTTTATGCATCTTATCTTGCTTTGATTGACGGTAGCATTTTAAGATGATCTCTCACTAATTATCAAGAAGTGTTCTCCCCGAGTATGCACCGCTATGAAAGTTCTTCGTCTTTGAGACACCACGTGATGATCGGGTGTGATAGGCTCTACGTTCAAATACAATGGGTGCAAAACAGTTGCACACGCGGAATACTTAGGTTAAACTTGACAAGCCTAGCATATACAGATATGGCCTCGGAACACGGAGACCGAAAGGTCGAACATGAATCATATAGTAGATATGATCAACATAGTGATGTTCACCATTGAAACTACTCCATCTCACGTGATGATCGGACATGGTTTAGTTGATTTGGATCACGTGATCACTTAGATGACTAGAGAGAAGTCTGTCTAAGTGGGAGTTCTTAAGTAATATGATTAATTGAACTTAAATTTATCATGAACTTAGTACCTGATAGTATTTTGCTTGTCTATGTTTGCTGCAGATAGATGGCTCGTGCTGTTGTTCCGTTGAATTTTAATGCGTTACTTGAGAAAGCTAAGTTGAAAGATGATGGTAGCAACTACACGGACTCGGCCCGTAACGAGGATTATCCTCATTGCTGCACGTAAGAATTACGCCCCGAAGCACCGCTGGGTGCCACGCTGCTGCAGATGCAATCGACGACGTTAAGAATGTCCGAGCAAAGCGATGACTACTCGATAGTTCAATGTGCCATGCTTTACGGCTTGGAACCGGGTCTTCAACGACGTTTTGGGCGTCATGGAGCATATGAGATGTTCCAGAGTTGAAGTTAATATTTCAAGCAAATGCCCGGATTGAGAGATATGAAGTCTCCAATAAGTTCTATAGCTGTAAGATGGAGGAGAATAGTTCATCGGTGAACACATACTCAAAATGTCGGATATAATAATCACTTGATTCAACCGGGAGTTAATCTTCCTGATGATAGTGTTATTGACAGAATTATTCAATCACTGCCACCAAGCTACAAGAGCTTCGTGATGAACTATAATATGCAAGGGATGGACAAGAGTATTCCCGAGCTCTTCGCATTGCTAAAGGTTGTGGAGGTAGAAATCAAGAAGGAGCATCAAGTGTTGATGGTCAATAAGACCACCAGTTTCAAGAAAAAGGGCAAAGGGAAGAAGAAAGGGAACTTCAAGAAGAATAGCAAACAAGTTGCTGCTCAAGAGAAGAAACCCAAGTCTGGACCTAAGCACGAGATCGAGTGCTTCTACTACAAGCGATCGACACCGAAGCGGAACTGCCCCAAGTATTTGGCGGATAAGAAGGATGGCAAAGTGAACAAAGGTATATGTGATATACATGTTATTGATGTGTACCTTACTAATGCTCGCAGTAGCACCTGGGTATTTGATACTGGTTCTGTTGCTAATATTTGCAACTCAAAACATGGACTACGGATTAAGCGAAGATTGGCTAAGGACGAGGTGACGATGCGCGTGGGAAATGGTTCCAAAGTCGATGTGATCACGGTGGGCACGCTACCTCTACATCTACCATCGAGATTAGTTTTAGACCTAAATAATTGTTATTTGGTGCTAGCATTGAGCATGAACATTATATCTAGATCTTGTTTGATGCGAGACAGTTATTCATTTAAATCAGAGAATAATGGTTGTTCTATTTATATGAGTAATATCTTTTATGGTCATGCACCCTTGAAGAGTGGTCTATTTTTATTGAATCTCGATAGTAGTGATGCACATATTCATAATATTGAAGCCAAAAGATGCAGAGTTGATAATGATAGTGCAACTTATTTATGGCACTGCCATTTAGGTCACATCGATGTAAAGCGCATGAAGAAACTCCATACTGATGGACTTCTGGAATCACTTGATTATGAATCACTTGGTACTTGCGAACCGTGCCTCATGGGCAAGATGACTAAAACGCCGTTCTCCAGAACTATGGAGCGAGCAACTGATTTGTTGGAAATCATACATACTGATGTATGTGGTCCAATGAATATTGAGGCTCGTGGCGGGTATCGTTATTTTCTCACCTTCACAGATGATTTGAGCAGATATGGGTATATCTACTTGATGAAACACAAGTCTGAAACATTTGAAAAGTTCAAAGAATTTCAGAGTGAAGTGGAAAATCATCGTAACAAGAAATTAAAATTTCTACGATCTGATCGTGGAGGAGAATATTTGAGTTACGAGTTTGGTTTACATTTGAAACAATGCGGAATAGTTTCGCAACTCACGCCACCCGGAACACCACACCAAAATGGTGTGTCCGAACATCGTAATCGTACTTTACTAGATATGGTGCGATCTATGATGTCTGTTACTGATTTACCGCTATCATTTTAGGGCTATGCTTTAGAGACGGCCGCATTCACGTTAAATAGGGCACCATCAAAATCCGTTGAGACGACACCTTATGAACTATGGTTTGGCAAGAAACCAAAGTTGTCGTTTCTTAAAGTTTGGGGCTGCGATGCTTATGTGAAGAAACTTCAACCAGATAAGCTCGAACCCAAATCAGAGAAATGTGTCTTCATAGGATACCCAAAGAGACTATTGGGTACATTTCTATCACAGATCTGAGGGCAAGATTTTTGTTGCTAAATTCGGATCCTTTCTAGAGAAAGAGTTTCTCTCGAAAGAAGTGAGTGGGAGGAAAGTAGAACTTGATGAGGTAACTGTACCTTCTCCCTTATTGGAAAGTAGTTCATCACAAGAACCGGTTCCCGTGACAACTACACCAATCAGTGAGGAAGCTAATGATATTAATCATGAAACTTTAGATCAAATTACTACCGAACCTCGTAGGTCTACCAGAGTAAGATCTACACCAGAGTGGTACGGTAATCCTATTCTGGAAGTCATGTTACTTGACCATGGCGAACCTACGAACCATGAGGAAGCGATGATGAGCCCAGATTCCGCAAAATGGCTTGAGGCCATGAAATCTGAGATCGGATCCATGTATGAGAACAAAGTATGGACTTTGGTTGACCTGCCCAATGATCGGCAAGCCATCGAAAATAAATGGATCTTCAAGAAGAAGACTGACGCTGATGGTAATGTAACTGTCTACAAAACTCGACTTGTTGTGAAAGGTTTTCGACAAGTTCAAGGAGTTGACTACGATGATGAAGGAAATATGCCCTAGAGGCAATAATAAAGTTATTATTTATTTCCTTATTTCATGATAAATGTTTATCATTCATGCTAGAATTGTATTAACAGGAAACATGATACATGTGTGAATGCATAGACAAAACAATGTGTCACTAGTATGCCTCTACTAGACTAGCTTGTTAATCAAAGATGGTTATGTTTCCGACCATGAACAAAGAGTTGTTATTTGATTAACAAGGTCACATCATTAGTAGAATGATCGATTGACATGACCCATTCCTTAGCTTAGCACGACGATCGTTTAGTATGTTGCTCTGCTTTTATCCATGACTTATACATGTTCCTGTAACTATGAGATTATGCAACTCCGTTTACGGAGGAACACTTTGGGTGCTACCAAGCGTCTAGCGTGCTGGGTGATTATAAAGGAGTACTACTGGTGTCTCCAAAGGCGGATGTTGGGTTGGCGTATTTGAGATTAGGTTTTGTCACTCCGATTGTCGGAGAGGTATCTCTGGGCCCTCTCGGTAATGCACATCACTTAAGCCTTGCAAGCACTACAACTAATGAGTTAGTTGTGAGATGATGTATTATGGAGCGAGTAAAGAGACTTGCGTGCGAGATTGAACTAGGTATTGGATACCGGCGATCGAATCTCGGGCAAATAACATACCGATGACAAAGGAACAACGTATGTTGTTATGCGGTCTGACCGATAAAGATCTTCGTAGAATATGTAGGAACCAATATGGGCATCAGGTCCGCTATTGGTTATTGACCGTGAATAGTTCTAGGTCATGTCTACATTGTTCTCGAACCGTAGAGTCCATGCAGCAAGGTTTCGATGGCGGTTATTATGAGTTTATGTATTTTGATGTACGAAGAAGTTGGTCCGGATGTGATCACGGACATGGCGAGAGTCTCGAAATGGTCGAGACATAAAGATTGATATATTGGAAGCCTATGTTTGGAGTTGGAATGGTTCGGGTGGCGAAATTCTGGGAATCAGGGAGGTTCTGGAACCCCGGGAGGTAAATGGGCCTCGGTGGGCCTCGAGGGAGAAGAGGAGGGCCGGCCAGGGAGGTGGCACGCGCCCTCTCCCCAGTCCGAATAGGACAAGGAGGAGGCCCCTCTCTCTTCCCCCCTCCCCAAACCTAATCCAACTAGGAAAGAAGGGGAGTCCTACTCGGTGGGAGTAGGACTCCTCGGCAGCCCTCCTCTAGGCCGGCCGGCCTCCCCCTCCCTCCTTTATATCTGGGGCAGGGGGCACCCTAGAACACACAAGTTTGATCTTTGGATCGTTCCTTAGCCGTGTCGGTGCCCCCTCCACCATATTCCACCTCGGTTATACCGTCATGAAGCTTAAGCGAAGCCTGCGCAGTGAAACATCAAGATCGTCCTGCCGTCGTCTTGTGAAACTCTCCCTCGACACTCGGCTGGATCGGTCTGAGGGCGTCATCGAGCTGTCGTGTGTCAAGAACTTCAAGGCGCGAATGCTGGCGCGGGATCGGTCGGATCGCGAGGAGAGCGTCGACTACTTCCTCTACGTTGTGATCGCTTCGCTTGGGTCTACAAGGGTATGTAGACAACACTCTCCCCTCTCGTTGCTATACATCACCATGATCTTGCGTGTGCGTAGGAAATTTTTGAAATTACTCGTTCCCCATGATGGCATCGAGCCTAGGTTTTTATGGTTTGATGTTTTGCAGAGTAGAACACAAGTGAGTTGTGGGCGATACAAGTCATACTACCTACCAGCATGTCATACTTTGGTTCAGCGGTATTGTGAGATGAAGCGGCCCAGACCGACATTACGCGTGCGCTTACGAGACTGGTTTCACCGCTCGAGCACTCGTTGCTTAAAGGTGGTGGTGGGTGCTGTCTCTCTCACTTTAGTTGAACCGAGTGTGGCTCGCCCGGTCCTTGAGAAGGTTAAGCGGAGTCTATTTGTGAAATATCGTTGTGGTTTTGATCGTGGGTGAGACTGGTTCTTGCTTAAGCCCGTAGCAGCCACGTAAAATTTGCAACAACAAAGTAGAGGGCGTCTAACTTGTTTTTGCGGGGCATGTTGTGATGTGATATGGTCAAGGCGTGATGCTATATTTTATTGTATGAGATGATCATGTTTTGTAACGAAGTTATCGGCAATGGCTGGAGCCATATGGTTGTCGCTTTATTGTATGCAATGCAATACATACCTGTAATGCTTTACTTTATCACTAAGCGGTAGCGATAGTCGTAGAAGCATAAGTTTGGCGAGGCGACAACGATGCTACGATGGAGATCAAGGTGTCGCGCGGTGGCGATGGTGATCATGGTGGTGCTTGCAAGATGGAGATCATGAAGCACAAGATGATGATGACCATATCATATCACTTATATTGATTTGCATGTGATGTTTATCCTTTTATGCATCTTATCTTGCTTTGATTGGCGGTAGCATTATAAGATGATCTCTCACTAAATTATCAAGAAGTGTTCTCCCGGTATGCACGTTGCCAAAGTTAAATCGTGCCCGGACACCACGTGATGATCGGGTGTGATAAGCTCTCGTCCATCTACAGCGGGTGCAAGCCAGTTTTGCACCGCAGAATACTCGGGTTATACTTGGCGAGCCTAGCATATGCGAGATATGGCCTCGGAACACGGAGACCGAAAGGTCGGCGTGAATCATATAGTAGATATGATCAACATAAGATGTTCACCATTGAAAACTACTCCATTTCACGTGATGATCGGTTATGGTTTAGTTGATTTGGATCACGTGATCACTTAGATGACTAGAGATGTCTTTCTAAGTGGGAGTTCTTAAGTAATATGATTAATTGAACTTAAATTTATCATGAACTTAGTACTGATAGTATCTTGCTTGTTTATGTTTGATTGTAGATAGATGGCTCGTCTTTGTTGTTCCGTTGAATTTTAATCGTTCCTTGAAAGCAAAGTTGAAAGATGATGGTAGCAATTACGGATTGGGTCCGTAACGAGATTATCCTCATTGCTGCCTGAAAGAGTTCGTCTGGATGCACGCTAGGTGCAGACCTCTTCTAATGCAACTGCGGATGTTATGAGCGTCTGGCGAGCAAAGCGATGACTACTCTATAGTTCGATGTGCCATGCTACGGCTTAGAACCGGGACTTCAACGGCGTTTTGAGCGTCATGGAGCATATGAGATGTTCGGGAGTTGAAGTTGATATTCAACGAATGCGGATTGAGAGATATGAAGTCTCAATAAGTTCTATAGCTGCAAGATGGAGAGAATAGTTACATTAGTGAGCATATACTCGGAATGTGCAGGTACTACAATCACTTGACACAATTGGGAGTTAATCTTCCGGATGATTGTGTCATTGACAGAATTCTTCAATCACGCCACCAAGCTACAAAGGCTTCGTGATGAACTATAATATGCAAGGGTTAGTAAAGACTATACAGAGCTCTTACAATGCTAAAGGCTGCGGAGGTAGAAATCAGAAGGAGCATCAAGTGTTGATGGTCAATAAGACCACTAGTTTCAAGAAGAAAGGCAAAGGGAAGAAGAAGGGAACTTCAAGAAGAACAGCAAGCAAGTTCTTTGCTCGGAGAAAAACCCAAGTCGGCCCTAAACACAGCCCAGAGTGCTTCTCTTGCAAGCGGTAGTCCTTTGGGCGGAACTGCCCCAAGTATTTGGCGGATAAGAAGGATGGCAAGGTGAACAAAGGTATATGTGATATACATGTTATTGATGTGTACCTTACTAGAGCTCGTGATAGCACACAGGTATTTGATCTGGTTACATTGCTAATATTTGCAACTCGAAGCAGGGACTACGGATTAGCGAACAACGGCAAAGGGCGAGGTGGCGATCTTGGCGTGGGAAATGGTTCCAAAGTCGATGTGATCGCGATCGACGCGCTACCTCTACATCTACCTTGAGATTAGTTTTAGACCTAAATAATTGTTATTTGGTGCTGCGTTGAGCATGAACATTATATCTGGATCTTGTTTGATGCGAGGCGGTTATTCATTTAAATCGAGAGAATAATGGTTGTTCTATTTATATGAGTAATATCTTTTATGGTCATGCACCCTTGAGGTGGTCTATTTTGATGAATCTCGATAGTAGTGATACACATATTCATAATGTTGAAACCAAAAGATCAGAGTTGATAATGATAGTGCAACTTATTTGTGGCCTTGCCGTTTAGGTCATATCGATTATAAAGCGCATGAAGAAACTCCATCTTGATGGACTTTTGGAGTCACTTGATTATGAATCACTTGGCACTTGCGAACCGTGCCTCATGGGCAAGATGACTAGAACACCGTTCTCGGTACTATGGAAGAGCAACAGATTTGTTGGAAATCATACATACGGATGTATGTGGTCCGATGAATGTTGAGGCTCGTGGCGGATATCGTTATTTTCTCACCTTCACGGATGACTTAAGCGGATATGGGTATATCTACTTAATGAAACATAAGTCTGAAACGTTTGAAAAGTTCAAAGAATTTGAGTGAAGTTGAAAATCATCGTAACAAGAAAATTAAATTTCTGATCGATCGTGGAGGTGAATATTTGAGTTCTGAGTTTGGTCTACATTTGAAACAATGCGGAATAGTTTAGCAACTCCGCCACGGAACACCACAGCGTAATGGTGTGTCGAGCGTCGTGTCGTACTTTACTAGATATGGTGCGATCTATGATGTCTCTTCTGATTTACCGCTATCGTTTTGGGGTTATGCTCTAGAGGCGGCGCATTCACCTGAATAGAACACCGTCGAAATCCGTTGAGGCGACACCTTATGAACTATGGTTTAGCAAGAAACCAAAGTTGTCGTTTCTTAAAGTTTGGGGATCGATGCTTATGTGAAAAAGCTTCAACTGATAGCTCGAACCCAAATCGAATGTGTCTTCATAGGATACCCAAAGGAGGCATTGGGTACACCTTCTATCACAGATCCGAAGGCAAGACATTCGTTGCTAAGAATGGATCCTTTCTAGAAGGAGTTTCTCTCGAAAGAAGTGAGTGGGAGGAAAGTGGAACTTGATGAGGTAATAGTACCTTCTCCCTTACTTGAAAGTAGTTAAATCACGAAACGGTTTACGAGACATCTACACCAAGTAGTGAGGAAGTTGATGATGTTGATCATGAAACTTGGATCAAGTTACTCTGAACCTCGTAGATCAACGAGTAAGATCCGCACAGTGAATGCGGTAATCCTGTTCGGAAATCATGCTACTAGATCATGATGAACCTCGAACTATGAAGAAGCGATGGTGAGCCAGATTCCATAAAATGGCTTGAGGCCATGAAATCGAGATGGGATCCATGTATGAAAACAAAGTATGGACTTTGGTTGACTTGCCGGTAGTAGGCAAGCAATAGAAAACAAGTGGATCTTCAAGAAGAAGGCGTGGCGATGGTAATATTCATGTCTAAAGCTCGACTTATGCAAAAGGGTTTCGACAAGTTCAAGGGATTGACTACGATGAGACCTTCTCACCCGTAGCGATGCTTAAGTCGTCCGAATCATGTTAGCAATTGCGCATTTTATGATTATGAAATTTGGCAAATGGATGTAAAGCGCATTCTGAATGGATTTACGGAAGAAGAGTTGTATATGATGCAACGAGAAGGTTTTATCGATCCAAAGGAGCTAACAAAGTGTGCAAGCTCCAGCGATCCATCTATGGACTGGTGCAAGCATCTCGGAGTTGGAATAAGCGCTTTGATAGTGTGATCAAAGCATTTGGGTTTATCTGAGACTTTTGGAGAAGCTTG
Source organism: Aegilops speltoides (assembly GCA_021437245.1). Classification (NCBI taxonomy): domain Eukaryota; kingdom Viridiplantae; phylum Streptophyta; class Magnoliopsida; order Poales; family Poaceae; genus Aegilops; species Aegilops speltoides. Next base: position 177,492,563 of record CM038147.1, read on the forward strand.
TATTTACAAGAAAGTGAGTGGGAGCTCTGTAGCATTTCGATATTATATGTAGATGACATATTGCTGATCGGAAATGATATAGAATTCTGGATAGCATAAAGGGATACTTGAATAAGAGTTTTTCAATGAAAGACCTCGGTGAAGCTGCTTACATATTGGGCATTAAGATCTATAGAGATAGATCAAGGCGCTTAATTGGACTTTCACAAAGCACATACCTTGACAAAATTTTGAAGAAGTTCAAAATGGATCAAGCAAAGAAAGGGTTCTTGCACGTGTTACAAGGTGTGAAGTTGAGTAAGACTCAATGCCCGACCACTGCGGAAGATAGAGAAAATGAAAGATGTTCCTATGCTTGACCATAGGCTCTATCATGTATGCAATCTTGTGTACAGGACGATGTGTGCCTTGCTATAAGCCTAGCGAGGGAGGTACCAAAGTAATCGAGTGGATCCTTTGGACAGCGGTCAAGAACATCTGAAATACGAAAAGGACTAAGGATATGTTTCTCGTATATGGAGGTGACAAAGAGCTCATCGTGGCAGTTACGTTGATGCAAGCTTTGACACGATCCGAGACGATTCTAAATCGCAGACGGATCGTATTTACACTAAGCGGAGGAGCTGTCGGTTGGTGCGAGTTCTAAACAAAGCGTCGTGGCGGGATCTACATGTGAAGCGGAATACATAGCAGCCGGAAGCAGCTAATGAAGATGCGGATGAAGGAGTTCATATCCGATCTAGGTGTCATACCTAGTGCATCGGGTCAATGAAAATCTTCGTGACAATCTTGGAGCAATTGCCTTAGCGAAGGAATCCAGATTTCACAAGAGGACCAAGCACATCAAGAGGCGCTTCAATTCCATCGGGACTTAGTCGGTGGGAGACATAGAGATTTGCAAGATACATACGGATCTGAATGTTGCGAGACCGTTGACTAAGCCTCTTCCACGAGCAAAACATGATCGACACCAAGACTCCATGGGTGTTAGAATCATTACTATGTAATCTAGATTATTGACTCTAGTGCAAGTGGGAGGCTGAAGGAAATATGCCCTAGAGGCAATAATAAAGTTATTATTTATTTCCTTATTTCATGATAAATGTTTATCATTCATGCTAGAATTGTATTAACGGAAACATGATACATGTGTGAATGCATAGACAAAACAATATGTCACTAGTATGCCTCTACTAGACTAGCTTGTTAATCAAAGATGGTTATGTTTCCTACCATGAACAAAGAGTTGTTATTTGATTAACAAGGTCACATCATTAGTAGAATGATCGATTGACATGACCCATTCCATTAGCTTAGCACCACGATCGTTTAGTATGTTGCTCTGCTTTTATCCATGACTTATACATGTTCCTGTAACTATGAGATTATGCAACTCCGTTTACGGAGGAACACTTTAGGTGCTACCAAGCGTCTGGCGTATGCTGGGTGATTATAAAGAAGTACTACAGGTGTCTCCAAAGGCGAGATGTTGGGTTGGCGTATTTGAGATTAGGTTTTGTCACTCCGATTGTCGGAGAGGTATCTCTGGGCCCTCTCGGTAATGCACATCACTGAAGCCTTGCAAGCACTACAACTAATGAGTTAGTTGTGAGATGATGTATTCTGAGCGAGTAAAGAGACTTGCGATAGCGAGATTGAACTAGGTATTGGATACCGACGATCGAATCTCGGGCAAGTAACATACCGATGACAAAGGAACAACGTATGTTGTTATGCGGTCGACCGATAAAGATCTTCGTAGAATATGTAGGAACCAATATGGGCATCCAGGTCCGCTATTGGTTATTGACCGTGAATAGTTCTAGGTCATGTCTACATTGTTCTCGAACCGTAGGGTCCATGCAGCAAGGTTTCGATGGCGGTTATTATGAGTTTATGTATTTTGATGTACGAAGAAGTTGGTCCGGATGTGATCACGGACATGAGAGTCTCGAAATGGTCGAGACATAAAGATTGATATATTGGAAGCCTATGTTTGGAGTTGAATGGTTCGGGCAGCGAATTCTGGAAAGCAGGGAGGTTACGGAACCCCGGGAGGTAAATGGGCCTCGGTGGGCCTCGAGGGAGAAGAGGAGGGCCGGCCGGGAGGTGGCGCGCCCTCTCCCCCAAGTCGAATAGGACAAGGAGGCGGCGCCCCCTCTCCTCTTCCCCCCCCAAACCTAATCCAACTAGGAAGGGGAGTCCTACTCGGTGGGAGTAGGACTCCTCGGCAGCCTTCTCTCTAGGCGGCCGCCTCCCCCTCCCTCCTTTATATCTCAGGGCAGGGGGCACCCTAGAACACACAAGTTTGATCTTTGGATCGTTCCTTAGCCGTGTCGGTGCCCCCTCCACCATATTCCACCTCGGTTATACCGTGTCATGAAGCTTAAGCGAAGCCTGCGCAGTGAAACATCAAGATCGTCCTGCCCGTCGTCTTGTGAAACTCTCCCTCGACACTCGGCTGGATCGGATCTGAGGGCGTCATCGAGCTGTCGTGTGTCAAGAACTTCGGGGCGCGAATGCTGGCGCGGGATCGGTCGGATCGCGAGGAGAGCGTCTGACTACTTCCTCTCGTTGTGATCGCTTCGCCGGGTCTACAAGGGTATGTAGACAACACTCTCCCCTCTCGTTGCTATACATCACCATGATCTTGCGTGTGCGTAGGAAATTTTTGAAATTACTCGTTCCCCAACAACTAGTGTTTATAGCAACCCTCAGTATTTGATACTAGTTAGGTTGCTAAGATTAGTAACTTCGAAATGGGAGTTCGAGAATAAGCAGAGACTAGTTAAGGGTGAAGTGACGATGTGTGTTGGAAATAGTTCCAAGATTGATATGATCATCATCGCACACTCCCTATACTTTCGGGATTAGTGTTAAACCTAAATAAGTGTTATTTGGTGTTTGCATTGAGCATGAATATGATTTGATCATGTTTATTGCAATCTGATTATTCATGTAAGTTATAGAATAATTGTTGTTACATTTTTATGAATAGAAACCTTCTATGGTCATACACCCAATGAAAATGGTTTGTTGGATCTCGATCGTGTGATACACACATTCATAATATTGAAGCCAAAAGATGCAAAGTTAATAATGATAGTGCAACTTATTTGTGTAGCCTTGCCGTTTAGAATCATATCGGTGTAAAAGCGCATGAAGAAACTCCATAAAGATGGATTTTCAAATTACTTGGTTATGAATCATTTGATGCTTGCGAACCGTGCCTTTTGGGCAAGATGACTAAAACTCCGTTCTTGAACAATGGAGCGAGCTCTTGACTTATTGGAAATAATACATCTTGATGTATGCGAGACCAATGAGTATGAAGGCTCGTGGCAAAAGTATCATTATTTTCGACCTTCACAAGATGATTTGAGCGAGATATGGGTATATCTACTTGATGAAACATAAGTGCAGAAATAGTTGAAAGGTTCAAAAATTTGAGTGAAGTGGAAAAATCATCATAACAAGAAAATAAAGTTTACTGCGATCTGATCGCGAGAGCGAATATTTGAGTTCTGAGTTTGGTCTTCAATTAAAACAATGTGGAATAGTTTCACAGCTCCGCCACAGAACACCACAACGTTATGGTGTGTCCGACGTCGTAACCGCACTTTATTGGATATGGTGCGATCTATGATGTCTCTTCTTGATTTACCAATATTGTTTTGAGGTTATGTATTAGAGACAACTACATTCACATTAAAGGGCACCATCTAAATCCGTTGAGGCGACAACATATGAGCGTGGTTTAGCAAGAAACCCAAATTGTCGTTTCTTAAAGTTTGGGGCTGTGATGCTTATGTGAAAAGTTTCATCTGATAAGCTCGAACCCAAATCGGAGAAGTCGTCTTCATAGAATACCCAAAGGAATTGTTGGATACACCTTCTATCACAGATCCGAAGGCAAGATATTTGTTGCTAAAAATGGATCCTTTCTAGAGAGGAGTTTTCTCTCGAAAAGAAGTGAGTGGGAGGAAAGTAGAGCTTGATAAGGTAATTTGTACCTTCTCACGAATTGGAAAGTAGTTCATCACGAAATCAGTTCGATGATTCCTACACAATTAGTGAAGAAGCTAATGATGATGATCATGAAACTTTAGATCAAGTTACTACAAAACCTCGTAGGTCTTCCAAAATCAGATCCGCTTTTGAGTAGTGCAGTATCTTTTATTAAAGTCATTTTACTAGACCATGATGAACCTCTGAACTATGAGGAAGCGATGATGAGCCAGATTCCACGAAATGGCTTGAGGCCATAAAATCTGAGATATGATCCATGTATGAGAACAAAGTATGGACTTTGATTGACTTGCTTGATGATCGGCAAGCCATGTTAAATAAATGGATCTTCAAGAGGAAGGCGGACAACGATAGTAGTGTTACTATCCACTAAGCTCAACTTGTTGCAAAAGTTTTCAACAAGTTCAAGGGGTGAATACGATGAGATTTTCTCACTTTCGTATCGATGCTAAATCTGTCCGAATCATGTTAGCAATTGCGGATTTTATGAAATCAGGAAATGGATAAACAAAACTGCATTCCTTAATGGAGTTATTAAAGAAGAGTTGTATGTGATGCAACCAAGAGGTTTTGTCGATCCTAAAGGTGTTAACAAAATGTGCATCTATGGACTAGTGCAAACATCTCGAGTTGGAATATCGCTTTGATAAGTTGATCAAAGCATATAGTTTTATATACAGACTTGCGGTGAAGCTGTATTTACAAGAAATTGAGTGGGAGCACTACAACATTTACGATAAGTATATGTGAATGACATATTGTTGATGGGAGTAATGTAGAATTATTACGCAAAGCATAAAGGAGTATTTGAAAGGAGTTTTTGAGAAGAAAGACCTCGATAAAGCTACTTACATATTGAGCATCAAGATCTATTGAGATAGATCAAGGCGGCGATAAGATTTTCAATGAGTACATACCTTGACAAGATTTTGAAGTAGTTCAAAATGGAACAATCAAAGAAAGAGTTCTTGCTTGTGTTGCAAAGGTATGAAATTGAGTAAGACTCAAATCCCGACCACAACAGAAAATAGAAAGAGAATGAAAAGTCATTCCCTATGCCTCGATCATAGGTTCTATAAAGTATGCTATGCTATGTGCCGGACCTCTCTGTATACCTTGCTCTGTATTTGACAAGGGTACAATAGTGATCTAGGAGTAGATCCTTTGGACATTGGTCGAGAATATCCTTAGTGAGGACTAAGGAAATATTTCTCAATTATGGAGGTGATAAAAGAGCCCGTCGTAAAGTTACCTCGGTGCAAGTTTTCATACCGATCGGATGACTCTAAGTCTCAATGCGGATACATATGAAAGTGGGAGCAATTAGCTAGAGTAGCTCCGTGCGAGCATTGTAGACATAGAATATTTGCAAAATACATACGACTCTGAGATGTAGACTTCGTTGACTAAGCTTCTCTCACAGAGCAAAACATGATCACACCTTAGTACTCTTTGGGTGTGTCGTGAGAACGAACACCTATGGGCGGGGGCCCCTTCGGTCCCGACAAGGGGCGGAGGCGCCTGAAGCCCGGATCGGGCGAACCTGTGACGATTTTACCCAACCGGAGCTCTCGGAGATAATACTCCTCTGCTGCTTTGTGGTTATATTACATTCTTGCTTGAGGCGTGAGAGTGGTGTAGTTTGAATGATTGAGACCCCCCTCTCGTT